>PVIH01027849.1:0-16214 GCA_004025045.1 Sigmodon hispidus | reverse complement strand
AATGATTCTTCTGGTGGGATACCATCTGAAATATCAAATGCTATAAACTATAATTGCATCATGACCCACAATAGCTTGTGACAATTGCTCCTGATAGTAACTAGTTGTGCCTTAGTAGTTTGGTGTAGAGTAGACTGGACCACACTCAGCCTGAGGCTTGTTCCCCTGGGGGATCCACTATTTCTCTCCTCTGACATTGGATCATCACACTTTTGCCAGCACTCTGATGTCTGCATTCTCTACCAGCCAAGGGAATCTGGAGTGATTTTCTAATGCTAAGCACATGGCTTCCATGACTGTACCTATATCCAAATCCCACACTGTAATCATCCTGCAAGGTGTTCCTGGATGTGCTTTCAAATATTTGTAGTTGAGGAAAGTGATCTTTCCTATTGTACATTCATATTAATGTGGCTTCTCAATACTATTTAATTACTTATGTTAGTAACTCGAGGAATTTTGAGGAAGAAATGAGAAATTTCTGGGCAGCGTTTAGAAAGGACAGTTCAGTTCTCAACATGGGAAGTACTATGGGTCTTCCAATCATGCTAAGGGAATTCTGCCTTGAGGAGGACCAGGTACTGAATGGCTTCCCCTGTATTCCAAGAAAGGCTCCTGGAAAGTAGCCTGGGATTCTGATCATTTCAGGAAGAACCAATGAGCAGGGTGTAAAGGCTGTTCCGGATGACATCACCAGTCTCTATTCTGAACATTCTGTTGTATCCTCGAGATACCAGCTACACTAAGGGCATTCCTTCAGTGTCTACAGGCTACAGCTTTAGACATGTTGTCAAGACTGAGACGACTGCTTGGGAGACATAATGGAGAATGTCCTGAGACAAGAGAGAGGCAGGAGGAATCTGGCCTTCAGGCTCCCTGTAACACAAGATCAACAATATGGTTCTGGCGTAGGCACAGGGCTGCTGTGGAGCCATTAACTCAGAAAACTATCCTTACAAGGAAACAGCTGAAGAAAAAAAATGGAGATGCTGACCAGAGAGCTGCAGGTGGTGACCAGCCAAAGGAATGAGCTACGTGATCGCCTGCTTTTCATTTCGGAAGGGAATGTGGACAACAGGCCCTACCATGAACCATATATCTTCTATGAAAAACTGAAGTTAGACTATAAGCAAGCAATGTCGGAACTAGAGATATTTGAAAATGAGAACACCAAGATCTCAAAGAAATACAGTGAGCTGAGCAAGGAGAGACTCTTCTATCGTGGTCTACACAGCCGGCTCCTGATGGAACACCATCAGCTCAGTAAGGAGGTAGACATCCTGAGGAGGGAGACCAAGAAACATCTGGACAAATGGGATCCGTTGAAGAACATGAATATGGTCACTAAGGACAAAGAGGAAGAGACCCATGATCTGAGAGCCCAGCAACAACAGGGGATCAAAAGTTCAGAAGAGAGACTTCAGTCCTTGGTGAAGCAGAAGGGGATGGTCTTCCAGGACAAGGACTTGTCAGAAAAGCTGCAGCATCACTCTGGAGGCTCCCAGATGAGGTCTGAAAGCCTTCAGCCTAAGATGGAACAGGCCACAGTCCCAGGATTAGAGCCACTTGGAGAAGGAGGCTCTACAGTAAGAACCACCTGCTGATCCCCATTCCCAGCAACTACTGGAGATGCACTTTCTTTTAAAATTTGGCTTTGATTTTGAGATAGGCCTTGATTTATGCCTAGCCAGTGACCCAGCATGGCTGCTTCTGGGTTTTGACTCCCTTTCCTTCTTGACAACACTTTTTGTGAGAACTGAGGAAGTCAACGGAAGCCACAGACAACTAGAAACCATGACATTCATCACCCTAAGATCTAGACCTCCTTCCAATGAAACACCTATTTGTATCTGTGAACTTACAAGAAAAACATACCTAACCATTGTGGAGAACTTGTCATACAAAGCCCTAGAAAAGAATGGCTGTTTTTGTCTTGGAACAGCAGTTAGATATCATGATTGCCTTTCTACCATGTCTCTAAGGCCAGCCACCCTTTGTATATATGTGATGTTCAGTCTGCACCAACTGAGTGCCGTTTACCTTAATTTACTTTGATTTTTGTTTTAGAT
Source organism: Sigmodon hispidus (assembly GCA_004025045.1). Lineage (NCBI taxonomy): Eukaryota > Metazoa > Chordata > Mammalia > Rodentia > Cricetidae > Sigmodon > Sigmodon hispidus. The sequence continues at coordinate 14,145 of PVIH01027849.1, read as the reverse complement.
TTTGGTTTTGATTGTTTTGGTTCTGTTATTTTCATATTATTTGTTCTTGTTATTGTTCTTCATAAACTGTTTATATTTAATTCACTGTGTACATGAACTGCCTTCTGGCCCCTTTTCAGATACATGTATTTTTATGAATAAAAAGCAATTTACAACTCTCCAAAAAAAGAAGAAAAAATACAATAAAGACTAAAACATTAGAAAAATAAACATAAGATGATTGATATTATGTTTAATATTTTCTCATCAAGCCTTCTTCCCTGCCTCTCTCCCGGTCTCTCTTTGTTTCTCTTGTGTCTCTGTCTTTCTTATTAAGCTCATTAAAAGGAGCTTTTATTGCTGAAAATCCCATGTGCACTATAAATAATTGTGTATCCTTCACCTGTATAACATAGACCAGACGGAGTTGTCTGAAGGTGATGCTCAAGTCTTCTATACCAAACTCATGTTACCTATTTATTAATTATTTACTATGAAAGAGGACTTTAGTCCATTTCTGTAATTATACAACAAAATAAGTTAGAATGGAACATTTTCAAATAATAGATACTTACTTCTGTACACCTCTGAGCATGGCAAGTCCAAGCTCAAAACAACTGCAGGTCTGTGTCATCATGGCTGCTTTCTGATCTCAGAAAGCAAATTTCTGTCTCTTATTGTTCTTTTCTGAAATTTCACCCTTTCCATCAGTTTATACATAGCTGGATCACATGACTTTTTTTCTAATTGAACTTTTAACTATTTTTATGAGCTCAGTAGATTCTTATAAATTAAACCATTGAGAAAAGAAAGATTTACTTCAAGGCATACATTTTACCTAGTTCAATACAACTAAAAAAACAACAATAAAACTAGATCAATAAAGGCTAAAATGAATACACAACTAAATAGTTTTCAAGAGTGTGAATGTAAACAGAAATGAATGTGGATACCTGCTGTTCAAATACTGTTCTGAAAAGCTTTCAGTTAATGGCAGAAATACTAGGAAGTATTTAAAAAGTTAAAGTATACTTTAAATGTGAAAAATAATGTTTTATCTCGTGATATTATATCCAATCAGAAACCTATTTAATTTCCATTATTATGAGGCACAATCAGTATAGATGAAGCTAAACACAGTGTAACACCAGAATGGTTAATGTTCCATGACACAGAGAAAGGGGTATTCCCTTTATCCTTCCTCATGACCATTCCAAAATCGGTCATACAGAGGAAGCCAAAGCTTGTTTTCTGGCTTCCTGACAGTTTCCTTTTGCTGAGAATCATTTACAGTACATTGGTGTCTGACTGTATTTCATTGTTAGTTCAGTATGTTATTATACACAGTGAAGTCATGTCAGCATAAAGAGGGATGGCTGTCTCTGGAAATGCTATGTCCAGAGGAGAAATAAATTTCAAGATGAGAAAAGAAATCTGGTTCCATACATCTTAGTGGGTTAAAACTACCAGATTGTGACCCCAAGAAGTCTATTTTTTGATATATTTAATAATATGACAACATCAAGAAAATGTTTTCTGGTGACAAGTATTACAGCAAAGCTTTTAAGTCCAATCAAAATCCCTTTGCAAAGTACATGCCTTTTGCAAGTTACCGATGACCTCTTTCAGAAGAATGAATTCTATTGATTGAGAAGCAACACACAGGATAACAGCCTAGGAAAGAAAAGTTTGAAACAAGCATAATAGTAAAATATTTTGCAAAGTATCTGAGATCTAATTGTAAGAATGGGTTATATTCACTGAGAAACAATGCTCAGGAGTGTAGGGATGTCAGATTAAGCCTGGTCTATTCATTCCCTGGCTACAGGATGGAAAACTGGTGTAAATCTCTTTTTTTTAGAGAAGAAAAACCTGCAAGTTTGACTGTAGAAGGGTTGCTTAGCAGAATTTTGTGGTGGCCATAGTGTATCCGTGGGCATTAGCTGTGACCTACTGTGCTTTCTTCATCTGTAGCTGAGCCTAAATTGGCTTGGAGAGCTTTAGATTTTATTTTTTGTTTCATGCATTTTAGAGAAAAGAGAAGTTTTATTACTGTATGGGTTTTATTTTTGGTTTTTGGTTTTGGTTTTTTGGTTTTTGTTTTGTTTTGTTTTTTTTGTTTTTGTTTTTTTGTTTGTTTGTTTGTTTGTTTTTTTAGCTATCCTGGATGTTTTGCTTTTTAAAATAAAGTTTGATATTGATTTTCAAAAAACAATAAAGAAAAAAGAAAACAAAAAAAAAATTCCCCATTCTTCTGGTGCTTAAGAGGGCCCCTGACCTTCTACATTTTCTCATTTTTTAATGTAGTTATAATAGAGGTCATGATTAAATTTATTGACTTTGTGGGTAGTCTAATTAATATAGGTAAGGATAAGAGACTGATAAGAACAGCTAATAGAGGATTAAGGAAAGAGAAAAATCCATCTTAATCATGATGACCATGCAAAGCTTGATTGAGATACTTTGTCTATCTTTATTTTGACCATTAATAGTATCAGAAAAACATGACACATTTAAGCAACACATATTAGGAAACTTTGACAACCAAGATTATGTTTAAGGAGGAAATAGATTACAGCAGCTCTATTTTGTAAAACTATTATCCTTAATTCAACCATCTCTTGATTAGTTTTTGCTAATATTGGATGTATTAGTAGTTTTGGAAAACAGGCATACTACCTTTGATAACTTTCATTGTATTCCAATAATTATTTCTGCAATTGGCAATAAAAACACCATTTTGTTTGCAACAATTACAGAATCAAATAGATGAAAAATATAATTACAAATTTGCGGGAAAGATCTTTTAATTGTGTTAACTGAATGCAAAAATTTACTGAGCAGAATAGGTTATTACAGCCCATCCTACACAAACATTTATAACTCACAAGAAGGGCAGTATAAATAGCGTTTTTACAGGCAAAAATGTCTATCACAAAGACAATTATCTCCCAGAGAGAAGAGTGTAATTTAAAGTAGAATTGCAAGAAGCAGCAATATAAGTACATTTAAAGCATGAACAATGTGATAGAAAGACACCATTGATTGGCATGCCAGGAAAAAGCCCTCTGAATATGAGTGTAGGTAGATTCTATTTTGTCCTTCTGTTATTTGTGCATAGTGCATGTGAGTGACTCCTATGCCATATATATTTTTTTTAAGGCAAGGAACAGACAAGTCTCCCCTGGAACAAAAAGGTTGTTCTTGTTGACTGTCATGTGTGAATGAAATCAGAGGTTATTTTCTAAACCATTGGCAATGGGAAGCACTATTCTAGGTACAATAATATTAACTTTAGTAAACAATACATCAGTTATTCCCTTTTTCATGTTTATAAAAATATAGTTTTCAGTATCAGAACTTTTTAAAAAATAGTTAATAATGCTAAAATCCATTTTGTTTATTTGAACTGATCAGTCATATTAGTCCAACCAAAACCTTATCAATCCTGTGACTAAATAGTTTTATACTATCTTTTACCCAGACAAATGGTCCTAAAAGATAGAACCAATCCTTAGCATGATAAAACAATGCCATAGTGTTTCTTCTTCTAGGTGCACCATTTATCTGCCCCACAGGCAAAGGTATTTGGATTATGCATTGATAGAGTTAGCAAATAATAAAGTTAGTAAACATGACAACATCATTTCAGGACCAATAGTACAGTGTCCTTGTTGTTTTCCCAAAGTCTCAGCTTGCTGAATTAAAGTACTAATATCTCCCCAAGTCATTCGTCCTCTTCCTCTTGGCATGGCTTCTCTGCATGGGTAATTATCTACTTTCAGATGTTTCATTTGTCCAGAATCTCTGGGGTGTTGTCATGGTCAGATGCACCAGATCATAAGCAGTCTGGTACATTAACTTAATTAATGTTCTGTAAAGACAGGGTAAAAGCTCAACTTGATGTTAACAATGGGTCTCTTCCATTGCTTAGTTTCTAGATCCTTTAATTTAACATAAACTTTAGTTTGTGTTTCCCATGGGGGAAAAAATGACAGAAGAAAACATTATCCAGTGAAGTGAAAAAAAATTCAATGTAGTTACCATAGCTAAATACAGCACTTTATATGGAAATTTAGGTAAGTGTATATACCTCGATTTACATTATTAAATTTTTCTCAGTTGAGTATTTAATAGTGTTTAATAGTTTGATTCTGTGGGGAGTAAGAGATTTGGTAAATAATATTCCACAAAATGAAAAATTCTTTAAAGTATTTACTAGTGTAAGTAGGATAATTATTAGTTTGTAAAAATAATCCTAGAAAATACATACATAAAGATCTATTAGTCAAAATCAAGTTTCAGATATGACACAATGGTATTTGCCTTGAGGTACCAGAGTCTCATGCCCTGGGAGCTATGCTTTGCAACTAAATAATTAGGGAGAGACACTGTGCATATCTGTAGTGAATTCCAGCACAGGTCTCTTTATAGCTGAAGAGGAGAAGGCCTCAAGCATAGATAGGCCTAGTGTAAGATGTCAAATGAATGTCCATTTATTATTATGTACCAGAAGCTTGAGTTATTGTATAACATAATGACTTTAGTAAAGAATAGGCTGTCATGAACCAGAATTAATTATCTCCCTTTCCAGAGTCTGATCATTTATAAGACCAAGAGTGAGCATAAAATTAATCAGCAAATAAAGTGTATTTAATCACCTTTCAAAAATTTAAAACTGAAGTTATATTAATTTAATATTTTAGATCTGTATTCAAAGCAATTTTAAGTATGAGCTCAAGAAGAGTCTTCTACTAGGTAGCAGGATATTTAAAAAATACCTGAAAAAAATCTAAAAGTTCTGAAAACTGTAAGATTATATCCAGCTGATATTAAAAGTAAGACAAAATGTAAACAATAAGAAATCATAACTATTGCATGGAGGAAGAACTTGTTCTAAGTTCTAATTTTTATTATATTTTGTAGACAATTTGATGTAGTAGATTCTTAGTGTGTACCAAAAATAATTTTAGGCGAAAACTTCCAAATAATCTAAATTCTGTTAATTTAATTTCTAATTCAACTTCTTTTGACCAGAAGGGGAATTTGAGAAATATAATTATCTTTGTTTTATTTATTTATTACCACAGCATCATCCAGAAGAAATTTTTTAAAAAAATCCAGGAAGCACATGGCAAGACCATATGTCCAGGTGGGAAGTGGATGACACATGTGGCTCAGGTTCAAGGGTGACTCCACCCAGCTGCATGTGGAACTGGGGGAACTGGAGTATTGTATAGAGTTTTTACTACAGATTGGTGTTCTCTGCTGTTTAAATGATTGAAAATTTAATTGGAAAACCCCATCCAGAGGTGAGCATATGTGGCACCTGGACGCCTGAATGTACAGTCCTTCTCCAGGACCAGGGTCAATCCCTAGAGTCTGATATCAGACTCTCCCTAGCAGACATGACTAGGGTTCAGCTGTGAGGGGCTCCTCCAGCCACACCTACAAGAAGAGAGTTTGGACGGTCAGGCCCCACCTTCAGGGCAAACTGCATCATCAGAGAAGGACTGAGGCTTTGAAATTCAGATCGGGGTCCAGAGCAGAGTAAGAGATCCTGCAGACCCCTTCTTCAGAAGAGACAGGAGACACACAAGCCCATTGCCACAACTGATTCCTGATTAGGAGTGGCCTAATCAGGAACCACTGAAGCCATGGGCAGAGGTCAGTGCAAAAAAAAAAAAAAAAACAAGGCAACACCAGAAAAAACTGGTGATTCAACAACTACAAGACATGAAAAGAGCAATGAAGAGGAAACAAAAAGAAACAACATCAAAAACACCTTTATGAAGATTATCAAAGCCTTCAAAGAAAATATAAAAAATCTCTTAAAGAAATAGAAGAAAATACAAACAAAAAATTGGAAGAGATAAACAAATTCATGAAAGAAAACCAAGAAAAGGTAAACCAAGAAATGAAAGAAACATTCCAGGAACTAAAAACTGAAATAGAATTAATAAAAAGGCACAAATTGAGGCAAAGATGGAAATAAAAAATCTGAAGAAAAGAACTGAAACTAGAGATACAAGCATAACCAACAGAATTCAAGAGATGGAAGAGAGAATCTCTGGAGTGAAGAAAGACTCTAGCAGAAATAGATATATCAGTAAAAGAAATTACCAAAACCAAAAAAGCCATAATACAAAATGTTCAGGAAATATGGGACACCATGAAAAGACGTAACCTGAGAATAATAGGAATAGAAGAAGGAGAAGAATACCAACACAAAGGCATAGATAATGTATTCAATGAAATCAGAATAACTCCTGACTTCTCAATGGAAACGAAGAAAGCAAGAAGGGATTGGTCAGAACTTATACAGACACTAAAAAAGCATGACAGCCAAACTAGAATACTATACCCAGCAAAATTATCACTCACCATTGATGAAGTAAACAAGATATTTCATGACAAAGTCAAAATGAAACAATACCTATCTACCAATATGGCCCTCCAGAAAGAATTAGAGGGAAAACTCCAACCTAAGGATCCCAGATACACATATGAAACCACAAACATTCAATAATCCCACAGAAGAAACTTCATAAAAGACAGGAAATACATCCAAGCTACCAACAAAAATAGGAGGAAACATCAATCAGTTGTCACTAATATCCCTTAATATCAATGATCTCAATTACACTATAAAAAGACACACACTAGCACGATGGATACAAAAAAAGAGGCCATGCTTCTGCTCAATACAAAAAACAGACCTCAACCACAAAGACAGACACAGGCTCAGAGTAAAGGGTTGGGAAAAGATTTTCCAAACAAATGGCCCTAAGAAATAACCTGAGGTTGCCATCCTAATATCTAACAAAGTAGACTTTAAGCCAAAATCAATTAAAAGGGACCAAGATGGACATTATTTATTCTTCACAGGAAAAATTGGACAAGAGGAGATATCAATCCTGAATATTTATGCCCCTAATATAAGGGCACCTACCTATGTAAAAGAAACAATGCTAAAGCTCAAATCCCACATCAATTCTCACACCCTAATAGTAGGAGACTTCAATACCCCACTTTCACCCCTGGACAGGTCAACCAGACAGAGACTCAACAGAGAAATAAGGTGTCTATCAGAGGTTATGATGCAAATGGATTTAATAGATATCTACAGAAGCTTCCACCCAAATGCAAAGGAATATACATAGTTCTCAGCACCTCATGGAAATTTCTCTAAAATTGAACACATAATTAATTATAAAGCAAATATGAATAGATACAAAAAAATAATCCGTTTTATCATATTGGATTACCAGGGCCAAAAGTTAGAGCTCAACAATATCAAAAATCACAGCCTACCAAATCATGAAAACTAAACATCACTCAGCTGAACCACCACTGGGTCAATGAATAAATTAAGAAAGAAATAAAGTATTCCTAGAATATAATGAAAATGAATCCACAATGTACCCAAACTTGTGGGACACAATGAAAGCAGTCTTAAGAGGAAAATTCATAGCACTAGATGCCTATATGAAAAGCCTAAAGAAATCCCACACTAGAGAACTAAGCACAGCTGAAAGACATAGAACAATTATAAGCAAATTCACCTGGAAGGAGTAGATGGCAGGAAATAATCAAACTTGGAGCTGAAATCAATACAATTGAAACAAAAAGAACAATACAAAGAATCAATGAATCAAAGAGCTGGTTCTTTGAGAAAGTCAACAAGATGAATAAACTAATCAAAAAGCAGAGAGAGAGGATCCAAATCAACAAAATCAGAAATGAAAAGGAGGATACAACAACAGATCCTCATGAAATCCAGAGAATTATCAGGTCATACTTTGAAAATATATTTTCCACAAAAATGGAAAATCTAGAAGAAATCGACAGCATTTTTGGACAGGTACAATTTACCAAAATTAAATAAAGACCAGAGTAATTACCTAAACAGATCTATAACCCTTAAGGAAATTGAAGCTGTCATTAAAAGCCTCACAAGTATAAAAAGCCCAGGTCCAGATGGTTTCAGTGAAAAATTCAATCAAAGAAGAATTACTACCATTACTCCTCAAACTATTTCACACAGTAGAAAATGAAGGAATATTCCCAAATTTCTTTTATGAGGCCACAATTACCCTAATACCCCAGCCACTCAAAGATGCAACAAAGAAGGAGAATTACAGACCAATTTCTCTCATGAATATTGATGCAAAAATTCTCAACAAAGTTTTGGGAAACAATATGCAGCAATATATATATATATATATATATATATATATATATATATATATATATATATATATAAAATCATCCACCATGATCAAGTAGGCTTCATCCCAGAAATGCAGGGAAGGTTCAATATACAAAAAAGCAAAAATGTCACCCATCATACAAAGAAACTGAAGGAAAAAAAAATCACATGGTCATATCCTTAGATGCAGAAAAAGCCTTTGACAAAATCCAACACTCCTTTATGATTAAAGCCCTAAAGAGGTCAGGAATACAGGAAGAATACCTAAATATAATAAAGGCGATTTACAAGAAGCCGACAGCCAGCATCAAACTTAATGGAGAAAAACTCAAAGCAATCCCACTAAAATCAGGAACTAGACAAGGATATCCTCTCCCCCCTTATCTATTCAATACATTTCTCAAAGTTTTAGCTAAAACAATAAGAGAACAAAAGGAGATTAAGGGGATACAAATTGCAAAAGAAAAATTGAAACTATCTCTATTTGCGCATGACATGATTGTATACATAAGTGACCCATAAAATTCTACCAGGGAAATTCTACAGTTTATAAACACTTCAGCAATGTAGCAGGATACAAGATGAACTCAAAGAAATCAGTAGCCCTCCTATACACTAAAGATAAAAGGGCTGAAAAAAAATAAGGGAAACATCACTCATTATAATAGCTGCAAATAGTATTAAACCTTGGAGTAACTATAACCAAGAAAGTAACAGATCTATCTGATAAAAATTTTAAATCACTGAAGAAAGAAATTGAAGGGGATATCAGAATATTGAAAGATCTCCCATGTTCCTGGATAGGTAAGATCAACATAGTAAAAATGGCAATTCTATCAAAAGCAATCCCCATCAAAATCCCAACACAATATTTTATGGACCTTGAAAGAACAATATTCAATTTCATTTGGAAAAACAGGAAAGCCAGGATTGCCAAAACAATTTTGCTCAACAAAATAATTTCAGGAGGCATCTCCATCCTAGACTTCAAGTTATGCTATAGAGCTACAGTAATAAAAACAGCCTGGTTCTGGCATAAAAACAGACTTGTGAATCTATGGAATCGAGGATCCAGGTATTAACCCAAAAACCTATGAATACCTGATCTTTGACAAAGATCAAAATATTCAATAGAAAAAAGATAGTATCTTTAACCAATCGTGCTGGCATACCTGGATGTTAGTGTGTAGAAAAATGCAAATAGAACCAAGCCTATCACCCTGCACAAAACTCAAATCCAAGTGGATCAAATACCTCAACATATACCCAGACACAGTTAACTTGATAGAAAAGAAAGTAGGAAATACCCTCCAATGAATTGGCCCAGGTGACCACTTCCTAAATATAACACCAGTAGCACAGACACTAAGAACAACAATCAATAAGTGGGATCTCCGGAAGCTGAGAAGTTTCTGTGAAGCCAAGGACACAGTCAATAAGACAAAACCACAGCCTACACAGTGGAAATGATTTTCTCCAACCCTAAAAGTGATAGAGGACTGATCTCTAAAATAGAGAACTCAAGAATCTAGTGCCCAAAAATCTTAAATAATCCAATCAAAAAATGGGGTTCAGAACCATAAAGGGAATTCTCAGCAGAAGAATTATGAATGGCTGAAAGGCACCTGAAAAAGTGTTCATCATCTTTAGCCATCAGAGAAATGCAAATCAAAACAACTTTAAGATACCACTTTCCACCTGTCAGATTGGCTAAGATATAAGACACAGTTGACAGCCTATGTTGGAGAGGTTGAGGAGCAAGGAGTACTCTCCTCCATTGTTGGTGGGAGTGTAAGTTTTTTCAGCCACTCCGGAATGCAGGATGATGGTTTCTCAGAAAACTAGGGATCAGTCTCCCCAAGGATCCAGCAATCTCTTCTGGGTGTATACCCTAAAGATGCACTTTGTAGTCCAAAGCCATTAGCTCAACTATGTTCATAGCAGTATTATTCGTAATAGCAAGAACCTGGAAACAACCTAGATGTCCCTCAACTGAAGAATGGATTAACAAACTGTGGTACATCTACACAATGGAATACTACTCAGCAATAAGAAAAAATGGTATCCTAAAATTTGCAGCCAAATGGATGGATTTGGAGAATATCCTCCTGAGTAGGGTATCACCAACCCAGAAAAATAAGCAGTGGATGTACTCACTCATTAGTCGACTCTAAACAAAAAAGCAAAAAGCAAAGCAAGCTGCAAACCTAAACCACAACCACTGAACAGCTAGGAATCTGAAACACCTTGGACTGGCATCTTGGATCCTACTTCCTCTAGAGGAACACGTGACTCAGTCTTGATGTTGGGTTGAGGAAACTGGATCTGCCAGTAGTGGATGCTGAACTAAGCCATATTGGGACCTAGGGACCTTGGGACCTCCTGCCCTCGCTGGGGAGGAGGTGGCAAGATGTGGAGAAGAGAGAGTGACTGAAAGGGGTGGTAGGGGGAAGGGACCTTGAATAAGGATATACATGGATAAAATTTATGACTTTATATCACGGTAAAAACCCGCCCTGAGATATATTTTAAATGGGTTTATTTGGTGAAAATCGCTTACAAAACAGAGCCAGTTTTAAGAGAAGATGACAGGATGAGGTTGCAGCGCGCCAGAGCCTTTCTAAGGAAGATTCTTCATTTTTACGCCATACGTCCGAACTTCCGGGCAGCTGGGGAGAACTGTGCACCTGGTCGGGGAACTCTCGCGAGAGAATGATGACTTTTTGTCTTGGTCTTCTCTCTCAAAGGTCTACTTTTGGAATTTTTTTTAGTTAACCACGCTTTGTTCGTCTCTAGTCTTATGACGCGATCGTTTACATATATAGTTTCTGATTTCCCGCTACAACTTTATTCATAAAAATATTATTAACAAAAAAGGGGGAAGAGAAATGAAGGAGAAAGAATAAAGAGGATATAGGGGAATGAGGGAATAAGAATCAAATGATGCCATTTGATGGAAAACTGATTGAAATAGTAATCACATAAAAGTATAAAGGAGGGGCTATATAGGAAAAGGGAGGGGAGATGTAGAAAACACATAGTAATGGGAAAGTCAAATATAATATAGTTATATACATGTGTGTATGTTTATATATAGATGAATGTATATAAAATACCAACTAATGAAATTTTCAATAAAAATTGTGTCTGCAAAAATAAAAATTAAAATAAATGCTTTCCTGGTCCATTATGAACCAAAACAACCAATTCCAATTCACGTCCTTATTTTTAACTCCTCCCTAAAAGTAGCTCGAGCCTCATACCAACCTCAAGGGATTTTAGAATAGCTCCATACACCAAGGGGGAACTCCTCAACTATTAACTAATAAGGACATGGAAAGAACACACACCCTATATATCATCAGAAAAAATCTGGATAATTATATTGCACTTTCCCCCACCCACACATGCAGTAGTTTCTATGAAACCATACCTCTTTTGCTAACTACCTCACTGGCTTCTCAGGACAAATAAAAAAAATCACTATCCAAAGGATAAAATTCTAGTAACCATACCACTTTCTACTTGGCTCCTTCCTCACTTATTTTCATTTTCCTCTATCTCATGGGTTCTTGAGGCTTTTACAGATGGAGGGTATCAGGGGGGCTGCTATGCAATTTATTGTAGAGACAATGGCCCTGAATCCCATCTTTTATTCCTCTCAAGCAAATTCCTCTAATTCAAGTAACTGTAAACCATTTCCCTTGTTCTACTCTACTTCAAAGAACCATTCAGTTTATATTTAGACCACATATATGCAGTCAGCTTGCTCCCCTAGCTAACGCACTCTTACACTCTTATGTCAAGGTAACCCCCTCTTCCAACTACTCATTAAAAAAATCCAATATAATTCAAACAAGATTATGTCTCATTTTATCAATTGTATATGTATACATTCATCCCTTAATGGGCCCCTTTCTAAAGCCAATGATTTAATTAACAAGCTATCCACAACTGAGGTCATCACTATGTCACCCCTTACCTTAAATGGTAAGAAGAGGTGGGAAAAGAACACAAGTCCCTAAAGGAGGGACAAAGTGGGAGAATAAAGAAAAAGTTATCTTGATAAAGAGATCCATTTGGGAGTTAGGGAGAAACTTGGGGCTAGAGAAATTCTCAGAAATCCACAAAGATGACCTTAGCTAAAACTTTAAGCAATAGTAAAGAGGGTACCTGAACTGTACTTCCTCTATAATCAAACTGATGATGACTACCCTAATTGACCTCATAGAACCTTCATCCAGCAACTGATGGAAGCAAATGTGGAGATCTGCAGCTAAGCACTGGCCCAAGCTCCCAATCCAGTTGAAGAAATGTAGGAGAGATTATATGATCAAAGGGAGCAAGACCATGATAGGGAAACCCACAGAGATAGTTGACCTGAGCTACTGGAAACTTACTAACTCTGGACTAACACCTGAGGACCCTGCATGGAACTGAACTAGAACCTCTAAATGTGGATAACAGTTGTATTTCTTGAAGAATTTGTGGGTCCTTTGGAAGTAAAACCAGAATTTATCCCTAGTGCATGAACTGGTTCTTTTGGAGCCCATTCCCTGTAAAGGGATACCTTTCTCAGCCTTGATACAAGAAGCAGGGTCTTTATCTTGTCTCAATATGATATGCTGGACTTTGTTGACTCCCCATGGGAGGACTTATTCACTTTGAGATGTAGATGGGGTGGCATGAGGTAGGGAGAGGCTGAGGGGCCAGTTGAAATAAGGGAGGAAATAAAAACTGTGGATGAAAAAAGAAAAAGAGAAAAAAAGACACATACAATAAAAAATAAAAGAACTGTGGTTGGTATGTAAAATAAAAACAAAAAACTTGCAATTAAAAATAAGATTACAAATTAATTTCCCCAACATCTTTATTAGATATCTTAAACAGATTCTCAGAACAATTTCCTCTTGTTACTCCATAATCTACATTCCCACTATACAACAATTGGACACCAATCCCAGACACTTTAAAGCCAAAGCCCTACTGCAAATTGATGTCACCATATTTAGTCATTTGGCAAACAAAAATTTGTATTCCTCACTATTGATACTTTTCTTATTTTACTTTGGCTGCACAGACTGGTGAGAATTTAAAGAAACTAATTAATCACATGCTCTCCGCTTTCACTATTATTTCACTCCACTCTCAAGATTAAAACTAATAATGACCTGGCTTTTACACCAATTTAAAAAATTTCTGTCACACTTTGAAGATAGGCCATCACACTGGCATCCCTCACAATGCTAAAGGCCAAGCTGTCGTTGAAAGAACACATCATACACTCAAAAAACAAAGACTTCCTACCATCAAACATTCTAAATTTGATAGTATTCACACTCAGTGTGCTAAATGTATACAATACATGGGGCCAGTTATTCATTGCCCAGCTCTGGAGCCCATTATATATACCTCCCATTCTGGTCCAATGAAAGGATCCACTTGACCCTTGCTAAAACAATTGGAAGCAGATTTGCTTGTGTTTTGTCTCAGGATCACCCTCACCATGTCTTGGTATGGATCATAATGTCTGTCTGACATGACACTTTCATACAAAAAGATAGTGTGTCTGTTGACCATGGAGAAAAAGAGAAAACTACTCAGATGCCCAAAGACAATGGATCAGTTCACCTGGAAGGACATCCACGCACTCATGGACATAACCTGACGAAGCTGCCTCACCCCCAAACTTCCTTTTATCACCCACATGGATGGCTTTACCCAACTAAATACTAATGTTCCAGCTAGTCCTATCTTCCCTATGCTACATTCTGGCTCTTTTATATCATAGATTTATATCAAAGGTGAAATCAAATAATTGGGATAGGAGATTGCCTAGTAGTAGATGCCAAAAGACCTCATGGTTTCCTGTATACTCAAATGCCAACACCAGTCGCCCAGGTGACTTTGAATAATTCCCTTTTTTTTTTTTTTTTTTTTTTTTTTTTTTTTTT
>PVIH01027848.1:0-16215 GCA_004025045.1 Sigmodon hispidus | reverse complement strand
CTCTTCTATCAAGTTCAAAGTGGTTGGGGTTAAGTTGAGGTCTTTGATCCACTTGGATTTGAGTTTTGTGCAGGGTGACAGGCTCGGATCTATTTGCATTTTCCTACACACTTCCTTCCAGTTATGCCAACACCATTTGTTAAATATACTATCTTTTTTCCATTGAATGCTTTGGGCCTCTTTGTCAAAAATCAGGTGTAGCTTTTTTTATTTATTTAAAAGTTTTGGTTTTCTATGTTTCCCCTGCTTGCCCTCTTCTACCTCATCCCAATTCCGCCCAGTCCTCTCTCACCCTTCCCCCACTGCATCCCCAACCATCTTTTGTCTGAGGAGGGCATGGAGTCTCAATGTAAGTCAGTTCAGTCTGGAGTATCAATTTGAGGTAGGTCCAATTCCTTCATCTGAGTATTAGGACTGGGTTAGGTGTTTCTCTGTAAGAAATGGGCTCTAAGGTGCCAGATCATACACTGGAACATAGTCTGATCCTACTTTATGAGGTTCCACATAACAGGCTGTGCCATTCAACAGTCATCTACATTTGTAGGGTTTAGTTCTTTTTCCCAAAGGTTCCCAGTGGCTGTTTTTGATTCAATGAGCTTCCAGGGCTCCAACCAGCCATCTATTTGGAATTCTTCCTCATAATCCCTACCCCTTTGCTCATATAGATTGTTTACTCTCTCTCTCTCTCTTTAGATGGACAGGGAGCTTTACCTGGTGCTTAGCTATGGATATCTGCTTCCACTTCTATTCTTTGCCTTACGTAGGCTCTTAAATGACACTTCTTAGGCTGGTCAGTCATTCGATTATAGGGGAAGTCTTGTTGAGGCACCCCTCCACTATTGGCTGGAATTCTAGCCAGGGACATCCTGTGAGTTCTTGGAGGTTTCCCTAGCACCTGGCCAATTTCCAGCCCCACAGTAGGTTCCTCATTCAAGATATCCATTTCTTTTTTTCTCCCTCTTTGTTGCTCTTCTCACTCAATTATCTCCTTTTCTCATGATTTGTTCCCACCTCTCCTTGTTGGCTAAAAAGTCCATGGCTAGAAGATAAAGAATATTTTTTTGTTAATTAATGTTTTTGGAGAGATCTTGTGATATAGCCCTTGTCTGCCTGAAATTCATTTTGTCTAGCAAGCTGGTCTTGCCAGGACATTGATTCTTCTACAACTACCCCCAAATAATCTGGTCTCTTGAAGCAGGAAGTTGTAACATAATTATATGCAATTTTAATGAACAAGTATACTTTCTTAAAGGTATCTTTAAATAGTTCCCTAGATTACTCTAAAACCAAGAACAAAAATATGAATTAATAGTAATGACTGGGACAAACAAACAAAATTATTTATACCCAGAAAAAAGTTTACATTGTACTATGAATCAAATATTTCTTCCAATAAATTTAAGCAATTCAGGAACTCTAGGAATAGCTTTCAGAATAAAACAAATGTTTATAAAAGATAAATTTATACCTATCAGAATTGAATAATTTTTCTATGTCTGATTATTTCTTAAAATTACATGCTAAGTTAGAGAACCAATTCTTCCTCTGCAAACAAATTAGATCTCATAAATCATGAGTATGATAATTAGAACATTATAGCTTCTGTGTGGTATGCATGAGGTTATTCCATCTAATGTTTAGGTAAAAACTTTGTAACTACATATTTTGTCTATGTAGGAGTATGTTAATATTTTCATAACATTTACATTTTCCTAGTTAGTTTTCCCATCAGAAATAGAAGACCTAATAGATATTAATAACAGTTATATTTGTGCTATGTGTATGTGAAGTCAGCACCATCATTCATCTGATATCAGGCCATAAGGCTGTATTAATTCACAAGCTCTCAATCACTAAATAAATTAAATGAGTCTTGAAATCTTGACATTCTACACAGTATGTTACAATATCATTCTTTAAATCAGCAAAAGTAAGCCATATGTGAGAAATATTGAAAATTACAGGTTATGTACATAACTGATAAGAGTACTTGACTGCAAAAACTATATTAACCAAGGGTCCAAGGGTATGGAGTAGTCTCAAACATTTCTCTCTAAGTCAAGTTTGAAACATGTATCTTACACATCTCACCAGCAAGAAATTTCCTCTATCCCTCATTGAAAAAAAAAATATATTTTCTGTGATTGTGACACTCAAATGGCTGCCTATTTGAGTGGCACATGAATGAAATTAGAACACACAATATTTAATAGGATATAAAATTTGCTTTTGTTTTCACAGGAAACAGGATATTTTTGTTGGATAATATGCATTATACACTGATATAACAGGTTGAACAGTTTGGGACCATTAAGGGAGGACACACAGAAAGGCCACATTTTTATTGAGATTTGCTGCAAATATATTATTTGGCTTGCTTCTGTGCTTTAAGAAGATTTTTGTTAGCTAGTTGCAGTGGCTGATGCCGCTAATTCCAGAAATAGGGAGGCAGAGATGGGTGACTCTTTTTGAGTACAAAGACAGCTTGGTCTATAGAGCTAGTATAAAAACAGCTAAGGCTATACAGAGAAATCTTGCTTTATGAGACCAAAAAAAAATGAGGGAGGGAGAGGAGAGAGAGAGAGAGAGAGAGAGAGAGAGAGAGAGAGAGAGAGAGAGAGAGAGAGAAAGAAAGTGAGTTAGAAAGAAAGGAAGGAAGGAAGAAAGATAAAACAGAAAAGAAAATGATGCTTATTATGAGCAGTATATCACCTGATACACTAAACAATACTGACAGGAAATCCATCTAAAGATATAGTCACAATCAAACCAAAATATAAGATAATACAATTAATTTACACAACCATGTTTCCTTTCTCCTGTGACATCTAACTCTTCTCTACTGACACTATTATTCTTTTCCTCAATAATGTAATTTTAAAAGGATTCTTTTTGACCAAGTAAAGGAGGGCAGTAAGTATGCTTATTTAGGAGCATGCAGTAATACACTATAACTAAGTTTAAATAGATTGTGTGTGAATTAAAAACCTTCTGGCTACTATATATAAATATAACTAACAAAATAAGACCAATAATCTGTGAAGGAAAAGGTTCAGGCTTGACTTACTGAGATTGTCCCCCAGGAAACATATCTTGTAAAGAGCTAAGTTACTAACTCTTTAAGTCCTTTAACTATAGCCACATGTACCCTGTGGCGAGTAGATAAACCCCTCATGTTATGTCCCATTACTTCACACACACACACAAACACACACATCACAATACATGCAATGGAAGGATTTTACTTGCATGGTATTACTTTAAAATGTGTAGAGAGATCTTGGTGGTATACAAATGACCCAAGACTTAGCTACATATATAAAGTAGTTCTCCAATATCCTATGTCAAAGGAATCTGAAGGAGGGGAACAAGGGTCATGCTGTGTGGGTGGATACAAAATGTCTATTTATAATTATTATTAGAATTAAATTTTATTTTTAAGTGTATGTTTTCCATATATGAATGTATTGGCCTGAGATGCCTTCCTGATGCCCTCTGAGATCAGGTTGTCTCAAATCTCTTGGAAATGGAGTTATGAATGATTGTGCTCTACTATGTAAGAGCTGGGAACTAAACTCAGCTCCTCTGCAAGAGCAGCAAGTACTTTTAAAGACTAAACCATCCCTTAAGGATCATCAAATGAATATTTTATGTGTTACAACTAACTATCTGTAAGTGAATATTCATCACAGAGGGACAATTGTGTACCAAAGAAAATGATTTATGGAGAATGGTCAGAACCTAGCCTTGGGCCGCCTTCCCAGGAACATGAAGAATTCTGAAGCCTCTCCATGGTTTCAACAGCACAGCAGTGACCGTCTTCTGGTACTGCTAAAGGTAGCATGCTTAAAATCAAAATCCTGTTTAATTTCCCTAGTTATCCTCTCGAGCTCTGTGGGGACCTACTTCTGAGTCAGCTGACACCAATAGTACACTTCTGTGGGTTGTCATCTGTCTAGTAAAAACAGGAAAATGTTAAGAAGTTTACTTTGTGAAATTGGTTGAAAGAAAAATTACACATTTTATTTGATGTGACTTTCAGTCACACTTCATAAATAACAAGGTATTGGATTTAGAAAGGTATAAGATGAAGCCCTACTTTGCTATTTAACATTATACATAGTATTTACAGCCATAGGAACAATGAACCATTGTTTTTTTCGATAAATTAGAAATGCCAAAGCTTAATTCCCTGACATTACTAACAGAAATTTGGAAAAAAAAAAAATGGGGTAGACCTGTAGCAAGAGGATATGTCTGAAAGTACAGGAAGAGAAGAAAATGTAGATTGATTGTCTTACAAACAATAAGAAGAAATTAAAGAGAAGTACTTACATCATGCTAATTGAAATAGATGGATCAAGTAATACAGAAACTTACAAGAAATAAAGTAAATTGATTGACTTGATGTATAGAATAAGAGAAATGATGGCTAAGTTGAATATTAGGAAGCAATGCATTAAATGTAAGAAATTCAAGTGTTTTACATAGTTCTGTTATTCTAACAAACAAAGCCAAAAAGTATTGTACAGATGGTAGATATAAAGGTGTTAAAATATTTAAGCAAAGGAAAGATGAGAGAATTTTCTTCCATGGTGAAGTAAATTAAAATTCAAAAGAGAAAAAATACAAATAAACTAGACAAAACAAAACAAAATGCAATTCCCAAAAGTTTCACCTTACAGTATGAAACATGCTTTCATCATCTTATTAGAATATGCCATTAGAAAGCCAACATATCTGCTAATTGGCTTAGCAGTGGCTTAAAATTTCTTCTCATTGTTAGCCTAATTATTTAATGAGATAAAACATTTTATAACTAACCAGCAATACTTAGATTTAGTGTTTATGTGCTTTAAAATAACATAATTAGGCATAATAATAAAGACAATATATGAATAATGAAATTAAATATATAATATGAGTAAAAGTACAATGTATTAATGAATCTGGAAATATCAGACACATTAGTTCATTAGTTCAAATAACCTCAGATTTAATAAACATGGGGCTGGCATAAGGGCATTATTAAACTTCATTTTTAATAGACTCAATGATGTCTAATGACCCTACTAAAAATAAATAGGTTTTAGAAAAAAAATTAAGATTAACCTGTATTTAATACAAAAAATGTACTCATATACCAAAGTATTACACAGATTTATACTATTTACTTTTCTAATGTTTCTGTGTATAAGATAAAAAGAAATTATTTCTTATGATGCACACCTTTAATCTCAGGACTCTGGAGGTAGAGACAGGCACATCTCTCCAAGTTCAAGACTAGCCAGGTCTACAGAGCATGTTTGAGAACAGGTTTCAAAGCTACACAGAGAAATCTGTATTTTAAATGCTAAAAAAGAAAAGGAAATTTAATCTAATCTTATTTTAATTTCATTTACTTTTAAGTTCACTGTAGTCAACTGATTTTGGATCAGTCAAGAACTAGATATAGAGGAATCAAGATGATAATGCTGTGCTCAGGAAAAGCTTCATCTACATGACTAAAAATAAATAAGAATTATGTATAAGATCTGGATAGTAATGTGCTTGAATTACTGGCTTAGTAGTTACTATGGTATTAAGTCCCCAAGTCAATTATTTGTGAATGGGCTGCAAAGGATTTGAGAGTTTCTGGCCGAGTCAGAAACTTCCTACTGCAGTTCACATTTAAGATTACTTAAATATTTAAAATATCTATGATATGCAGAATTCTAAGATAAGCCTTCATGAAACATGATAAACATAAAGAACATCATTAATGTGGTATGGTTACTTCATGTGCTAAATATTAAAAAAAATTACTGCTTTTTGGTAAGATTTAAAATATATCAGTTTAAGTTTATTGAAGCCACAATCCTTTACAAAGTGTACTGTTATAAGACTTTAATTAGAGTTCAGAACTTCCAATATGAAAAGTCTATCTTATGTTTGTATTAGTTCAGGTATGCCATCATATTGCAATACTACAGAGGATTTCAGATACAGCCTGTGACATAGAGGGTTAGTCAAAAGAACTTATATGCCCCCAGCAAATTGTACAGTGATAAACATAAGCCCTACAGGGAAATAACAGCGGATCACATTATAAGTGACTCTGTGGCAGAACAATCTCTATTCAAGTTTACTGATGAGAGTACAATATAATAGTCCCTTTGGCCTCAATCTTATGAGAGTCTGAGTGATTCATCCATGGAAGCTATACCTAGCTCTTCACTTAGAACTCACAGGTAGTAATTTTTTTACCTTAAAGTTCTATACTTCTATAAATATGCATGTTGTTCAAAGTTAATACAGATAAATATATTAAGTACATGTTCCTACAATTATCAAAAATGTCCATAAATTAACACTTATCTAACATTTTATATCATCATTAAAGTTGTTTCTCTGTCTTTTCTTATAACTAAACTGTAATCAGCAAAGCCAAGGCTTTTAATTTTCAGATAAAAGCAAATTGCAGATACTGAAAGACTCATATAGTTGTTATACCTAAGATCAGTTTTTTTTTTTTTTTTGATGTTTAGATCTAGATAGAAAATCAAGGAAGAAAAATAGATGAAAAAACCTCTAAAAGATGTGTTAATCCCAACTTAAGAAAAAAATTCAAATAACAGAAAGAAAAGAATGCTTTTGTGATTTTGGAGCTTATTCTCTGTAGCCATTAATTGATTCCAGTGTCAAAGTTTTCTTAAAATATGCACAATATGTAATAAATGGTTATAGTTTTGCAAAATAAATTTAAAATAACAGAATTATAGTCATTTTTCTAGTTACATTAACTTGCTTTCTGTAGTTACTAGGAAGTAAATAATATTTCAAAATCCTTGAAAAAGTCTTTCTTAATGAGCACAGTAGCCCATAACTGCCCTTTCAGAAACTGTATTTTCTAACAGAAAGGTAAGAGTTTGGTTATCCATGGTGAGTTATAGAGCATCAAAAGTTATACAGACAGTCTCTATCCCCAACAAAAAGAAAAATTATGTAAAAGCACAAAAACTCAAGTAGTCAAGATAAAGCAATGTTGAAAATAATATAATGCCCAAATTTAAACTTTACTGCAAATCCACTGTTAACCAAATCAGCAGGATATTGAAAAAATAATACAAAAGTAAATGAACTAAAAGACATAACTATACTCACAGAACCACAGGCACTAGATTTTTATAAAATTAAGGAAAAATATGTGGGATAAATGACAGACTTTTCCCCAAAAATAGTGTGCTTCTTCAAAATAATCCTAGAAAACTAGACATCCTCATTTAGAAGAATAAAAATAGATCATGTCTCTCACTCTGTATAAAAATCAATATAAAATTAACGGGAGACACTGATGTATGGTTTGAAATTCTGAATTTGTTAAGGGACAACATTTCCAAAAGATAAGAATACACAAGACCTTGAAAATCATGCCAATAGCTTATGAAATAATATCAAGTTGACAAATTCAAGTGCATAAGATTATAAAGTCTG
This sequence comes from Sigmodon hispidus, assembly GCA_004025045.1. Taxonomy (NCBI): domain Eukaryota; kingdom Metazoa; phylum Chordata; class Mammalia; order Rodentia; family Cricetidae; genus Sigmodon; species Sigmodon hispidus. The sequence continues at coordinate 8,742 of PVIH01027848.1, read as the reverse complement.
CTATAAATAGTTAACAATAAGCTAAGTATAAAAAATACATTTAGTATAGGAAAATATATACAACCTAAATAACTGATAAAAATTAATATCTAGAGTAAAATAAGCATACAGGAAACTAAGTATAATGTAATCAAAGCATCAATATTGGTCTAATGAAATGACAGGTTAGCCTCAGAAATATGAGCAGGAGTCATATTTTGGATTGTGAAAATGAAGTCGCATATTTTTTCCTGTCAAAGAATTACAGATTGAAACTGCTTTGAGATTATATTTTAACTCTGTAAAAATGAGAGTCAATAGAAGACAAATAAACAAACAAACGAAAGAACTGTGACTAATATAATATCTAAGAAATGAATATCTGTAAGAGAGGGAGTTCAAAGTAATGGGGAAAAAAAGAAGATAATTATATTTAATTTTAAATCTACAGGTAAGTTAACCTGATGAAGAATGCAGCTTGTCAGGGACTGAACACAATTTTATAACAATCTACATAGATTTCAGTTAGTATTTCATTTTAAAAGGCAATCAGAAGAACTAGTGCACTGTTTAGCCTGGACAGAGTGGCTTACCCCGACTAATTGCATTCCTCACAACAGAAAGTGAGTTGCCTGGTAGTCTGTGCTCTAGAAAACTACTTTTCCAAGTCTAAGGACAACAATTGCATCTTCTCAATACTAAAGTAAACTTCTGATGTAGGATAAAAATCTTCTGGGTTTCTAAATAAAACTTAGGAATCATTTTTTGGTTTTTGAGAACAATGTATCAGTTTTGTTTATTTACATGGAAAAACATGACAGGCACATATGAAACAAATAAAACATACAATAACACATCATGGGTTGCTGATCTAGACACTCAGAAAGCCTTCAGGCAAACCATGAGCTGATACCCAAAGGCTCTTCTGCTGAAAAGATTTTAATACCTTTGCAATTTCAAATACCAAAATTTTATTGATCATATATTATTTCATAATCATCAAATAATCTTTGAAGCTATATGAATTATCTTAAACACCCCCCAAGACACACACCATTTGAGAATAACCACATCTGCCTGTGAGATGAATGTGAAGGCTTGAGTAATCATGAGAAAAAAATAAATTTTTTTTTTCCAAGAATATCTGTTTCCTCTTGCTATCATTTTCCCAGTCAATCCCATCCCCCTGTGTCTCCCTACTCAATTTCACTCCCTGTACCACCCTCAGAACTCCCACAGGGAGACAAAACAGTCTAGCATATCCAGTTGTGGAAAGATCAAGCCCCTCCCACAAGTATTAAATCAGAGAAAGATATTCCTCAATTGGGAAAGGGCTTTAAAACACCTGTTCATGCTTATCAACAAAACTTGGTCCCACTACAAGAGGCCCCACAAACTGCCCAGTCTACACAACGATCATTTACTTTCAGAGGGCCTAGTTATATCCCACATAGGTTCCCAGGCAGACAATCATAGTCAGTGGGCTCCCAATAGCCTATCAGCTGTCTCTATGGGTAACAATACCATGATCTTGACCCCTTTCTGCATATAATCTCTTCTCTCCCTCTCTTCAACTGAAAAAGGGTGATCAACCCATTGCTTAGCTGGGGATCTCTGCATCTGCATTTATCAGTAGCTACATGAAGATTCTCTGATGACAGTTGGAGTGGTCAACAATTTGATTACAGAGAAAGGCCACCTCAGGATCCCTCTCCATTCTTATTTGAGGTCTCATCAATATTGATAAATATTGATGCTAAAATTCTCAACAAAATTCTGGCAAACCATATACAACAACATATAAAAATATCATCCACAAGATCAAGTAGGCTTCATCCCAGAAATGCAGGGATGGTTCAACATACGAAAAACTGTAAACATCATCCAACATATAAACAAACTGAAGGGAAAAAAAAGGTACATGATCATATCCTTAGACACTCAAAAAGCCTTGGAAAACATCCAACACACCTTCATGATAAAAGTCCTGGAGAGATCAGGAATACAGGGAAAATATCTAAATATAATAAAGGTGATTTACAAGAAACAGACAGCCAACATCAAACTTAATAGAGAAAAACTCAAAGCAATCCTAAAATCAGGAACTAGACAAAGATGTCCTCTCTCCTCTTATCTGTTCAATACAGTGCTCGAAGTTTCAGCTAAAGCAATAAGAGAATAAAAGGAGATTAAAGGGATACAAATTGGAAAACAAGAAGTGAAACTATCTCTATTTGCATATGATATGACTGTATACATAAGTGATCCATGAAATTCTACCAGGGAATTTCTACAGCTAATAAGCACATTCAGCTATGTGGCAGGACACAAGATTAACTCAAAGAAACCAGTAGCCTTCCTATACACTAAAGATAAAAGGGCAGAAAAAGAAACATCAACCTTTATAATAGATGCAAATAGTATTAAATACCTTGGAGTAACTATAACCAAAGAAGTAACAGATCTATTTGACAAAAACTTTAAAATCACTGAAGGAAGAAATTGAAGAGGATAATTGAAAATGGAAAGAACTCCCATGTTCCTGGTTACCTACCTATCAACATAGTAAAAATGGCAATTCTACCAAAAGCAATCTACAAATTCAATGCAATTCCCATCAAAATTCCAACACAATTTTTTAAAGACCTTGAAATAACAATACTCAATTTCATGTGTAATAACAAGAAGCCAGGATTGCCAAAACAATTTTGCCCAACAAAAGAACCTCAGGAGGCATCACCATCACTGACTTCAAGTTATACTATAGAGCTACAGTATTAAAAACAGCCTGGGACTGGCATAAATACAGACTTGTGGATCAATGGACTCGAATTGAACATCCCAACATTAACCCAAAAACCTATGAGCAACTGATCTTTGACAAAGAGACCCAAAATAGTCAGTGGGAAAAATGATAGTATCTTTATCAAATGGTGTTGGCATAGCTAGATGGTAGTGTGTAGAAAAATGTAAATTGATCCAAGCCTGTCACCCTGCACAAAACTCAAATCCAAGTGGATCAAAGACCTCATCATAAACCCAACCACACTGAAACTGATAGAAAAGAAAATGAGAAACACCTTTCAACGAATTAGCACTGGTGACCCCTTCCTAAATATAACTCCAGTAGCACAGTCACTAAGAAGAAAAACCACTAAGTGGGAACTCCTGAAACTGAGAAGCATCTGTAAGCCAAGAACACAGTCAATAAGAGAAACGACAGCCTACAGATTGGGAAAAGATTTTCACCAACCATACAAAAGACAGAGGACTGATCTCTAAAATATTTAGAGAACTCAATAAAAATAGAGCCCAGAACCTTGAATAACCCAATCAAAAAATGGGGTTCAGAACTAAAAAGGGAATTCTCAGCAGAAGAATTACTAATGGCTGAAAGGCACTTGCATCTTTAGCCATCAGAGAAATGCAAATGAAAACAACTTTGAAATACCACCTTCCACCTGTCAGATTGACTAAGATAAAAGACACAGATGACAGAATACAGAGAATGTTTATTCCTACCAAATCAACAGACCAAAAGAGCTCCAATTCCTATATCAAACCCCACCCTTGCTTTTCTACTCCCTGCATTTCTAGTTAAGGGATTAAAGGAGTGAGCTAACATCACCTGGCTCCTAGGTTTATCTAGTGGCTAGATTTGCACTCTGATCTTCATGGCAAATTTGATTTGTTAAAGCACAAACAAAACATCACTACAGTTATGTCTTAGAGTTTCTTTTTTCTTGCCTTACACAATTTGCACTGTGTGCTGATTGCATCTGTATGGGTACCTCACTTTTAAAACGGGGAACTTTCTTGTGTTCAATTTTGGCCTCTAATACCCATATTTTCTTTCTTTTTTATTTTAAGTCAGTGATGTCTGCTTTTATTTGCTTACTTTAATTATATATTATATATTCATTTTTGTGTGTTGTGTGTGGGCATGTGTGTGCCATGGTGTACATGGAGGTCAGAGGACATTCTTAGTGCTGTTTGTCTCCCCAACTATATTGGTGCCAGGATCCAACACAGGTCATCAGACTTGGTGGGAAACACACTAGCTGAAGCTTTTCCCCCGTCCCGTATCTGTTTATAGTAGTTAAAAATCTAATTAAATTACACATGCAAGATCAGAAAACAGATCAATGCTTGCAATTAAAAGTGTCCACATCTTCATGTATCAAACAGAAAACAAAACATTAGATTTCTTTACCTAGCACAGGTTAGGATGCAGTGTCTGCAGCTGTTTGTCACATTAAATCACAGCAGGATGGATGATTTTGAGGGTTGGGTCACAAGAAAAGAATGGTCTAGGAAATTATAATAACTGCCAACTATTACAAAAGAATCTAGGAGTGCAATATTTTTCGTGCAATATTTTCCTTCTGAAAATCTAAGTAGTTAATTCTGTGTGAAAGACTTTGATTGGCTCTCCACAGACTATAGAGCTAACCAATAGACCATGTACTATCCTGTCTTGTATCAGTTCTCTGTGTTAGAAACCTAAGTCTACATTGCATTGAAAAATATAGCTCTTCTGCTCTGAACTACAAATCACTAATAAAAAAATAAACAACAGCAAAAACATTTAAATTTAATGTACTATTTAAGCTTGGGTGCGACACTTCAACACCTCATTTTCTTTTCTTTTTTTTCAGAAAATGGAAAGACCTCCCATGTTCCTGGATAGGTAGGATCAACATAGTATAAATGGCAATTCTACCAAAAGCAATCTACAGATTCAATGTACTTTCCATCAAAATCCCAAAACAAATTTTACAGACATTGAAAGAACAATACTCAATTTCATTTGGAATAACAGGAAAGCCAGTATTGTCAAAACAATTTTTCTCAACAAAAGAATCTCAGGAGGCATCACCATCCCTGACTTCAAATTATACTATAGAACTACAGTAATAAGAACAGCCTGGTACTGGCCTAAAAACAGACTTGTGGATCAATGGAATCGAAATGAAGATCTGGCATTAACCCAAAAACCTATGAACACCTGACCTTTGACAAAGAGCCCCAAAATATTCAATTGAAAAAAGATAGTATCTTTAACAAATAGTGTTGACATAGTTGGATGGTAGTGTGTAGAAAAATGCTAATAGGTCCAGGCTTTTCACCCTGCACAAAATTCAAATCCAAGTGGACCAAAGACCTCAACATATACCCAGGCACACTGAACTTGATAGAAAAGAAAGTGGGAAATACCCTCCATATTTTCTTTTTTAACCTTCCTAGTATTGGAACTACTAGTGTACATTATTGGGCTAGACCATAAATTATTCTTTATCTAGCTGACTTTTTTAACTGTCTGCTTATTTTATTTTATTTCCAGTATATGTTTATGTATCAGCCTATACATTCCCTCTAGTCCATGAATATCTAAAATAATTTTGCTATGTATTACAATCTATAAAAAAGATAATCATAGTAGAGTAATAGAGAAGAATGGTCTTTATATATTATTTGCAATTACTATGAGTTTAGGCTGTTGTACAGACTTAATAATTATTTCTCATTATATCACTTTGTAGAAAACTGGCCTGTAAAAATTCCATTGAATGTTTTTGATTTCACTTTAAGTCTCCATATTATCTCCCATCTAATTTTTAATTCACTTTTTATCCCTCTCCAATATCCATTCTAATATTCTTAAGCCAGACTAATCCAGTATTTCTTTTATACTGATTATAAAAAATGATGAAAATAATAGATTTCTGAAAACAATGTAACTTCTAAGTCTTCTAAATAAGTTTCACTAATCTGAAGATTTGTGTGGTTGTTTTATTTTTTTTTTTTACCAAATTGGATCAAATTTTTTTTCTTATAGTAGATATCAGTAAAATTCTTTAATGTGACCAATATTTGTACTGTTTTTCACTCACATAAGATATAGAAAGATATAATGTCTAAGATATTTTCTTTTCACACTTGAAAACATAACAGTATCAATGAAAAAAGCCACTGTAGTAATATTCTAGAGAGAAATACCATAAAAAATGAGATTAGATGATGGAGTGAAACAAACATTCTTTAACATAGCATTAAAAGGATGCTTTATTTGCTTTGAAATGAAAACATACTCTTGCTGCATTTTTTTTGTATTTGTTGTGATAAACTAAAAATGACACATTCTTTTACAAATAGTTATATCTTAAGGCTTGAGGGTTATGAAGATACCTTTACAAATATACATATTTTGTTAATCCACTGAAGCAGGAGCTACTCAAAATAGGCACATGAATAACCTTTACCAGGCTCCAGAGGAACTTAAAAAAAAAATCACAGTGCAATACACTCTGTCTTCTCTAGCAACCATATAAAGGTGTTAGTACTATTCAGAATTCTATAATTTTACCAGAAGTTCTCCAAGAAAGGAAACTTTATTCATAATTATAAACATGACATAATGAAACTTTGCAGTCATGGTGAAATTCTCAAATAACACCCTGTTAAAGTTTATTTCACATAATCTTTCATGTAAATGAGATCATAATGTATATGTAAAGAATGAAAACATCTTTATAAACCAGCTTTTATTGGTATAAAATAATCATATTTATTAAATTTTACTTAGGGTTAAGTGAGCACATAAGCAGCCAGTTTGATGTTGATAGATTTAAATGGAAAATAAAGCATTGCACAGGCTTCACCAAGTGAAAATTAACCTTTATGGTGATATTTTCCTTATCAATAAATGTCATTTGTCAGTAAGTGTAACTATATATTATGCATCTGTTGCATTAAACACAGGTAATTAGATATTTCTTCTTATTCAAAATACATATTTTATATATTGCATTCTGATTATGGCTTCCTCTCTCCTACTCATCCCATTTCCTTCTTACCTAAGCTTATATCTGTATCCATGCCTTTTCTATCTCTCATTAGAAAACAAATATGCATCTGTAGCAAAAACAAAAACAATAAACCAAAATGAAACAAAATGACAAAATAAGATAAAGAAAAATGAAAAAAAGTCATATAGACACAGAGACATTCATGATTGCACATATAGGAGTCTTATAAAAACCCCAGACTGGAAGCCATAATATAGATGCAGAAGATCTGTATATACGTATATATATATATGTATATGTATATATACATATATATATGTGGCCTTGTTTAATAATGTGATAAAAAATTTCCAAAGATGCACTTGGATTCATTTTTTGTTGGTGCTCATGCTAGGCATTAGCCCAGCCTTTAAGGTTACCTTGGAGAAAACTAAATTTTCATTTGCAAGTGCTATTAATTGGTGATAACTTCTGGGTTATTGATGGGGGTATATGTCCACTTCCTTTACAACTCTCCAACCACATATATTACAGATATGCTCAGGCCCTCTGCAGGCTTCCTAACTCTCTGTGAGTTTATATGTATGCTAACTCTGTGAAGTCCAAAGACTTTTGTTTTCTTGGAGTCATAAATCTACTCTGGTTTTTACATTCATTCTTCTTCAAAAATGCTCCAGTTGGTGAAGAATAAGACAACCACACAAATCTTCAGATAAATGAAAATTATTTGGAAGACTTAGAAGTTACATTGTTTTTGGCAAAATATTATTTTTATCATTTTTAATAATCAACATAAAATTTAATACTGGATTATTCTAGTTTATGAATATTAGAATGGAGATTGGAGAGGGATAAAGGGTGTAAGTTTCTCACATTATGGTTTAAGAGTGAAGTGACAATGTGAATAATTTGTACCAGATTTTATTCTCCAGCTAGTTGCCAAAATATTATTGACGAAACAGGGTTTCAAACTATGTTGTGGTTGGGCTGTGTGGCCCTGTGACGTTTAAATATTTAGTAGGTAAGTTTGAATAATGGGATTCTCAGACTTAAAGCTTGTTAACTAATGATAGAAAACAGTTATTTTTAATTATAAAATATAAAAATTTGGTCATTTCTCTCAAATAATGTAACATGAATAAATTTAAAATTTTCATACTTATAGGTGAATAATAGGTAAAGATTCATTAGAAATAACTCTGGTTTACTAACTACATGGTTTACTTTGTGTTGCTTTCATTTGCTTGTTTCCTGATGAGATGGCATTTCACCTAGAGGGCTGATGATCACTCATGGAGCTGGGGTTAATTATAATCAGCAATCTTGTTAAACAATGGTTGACAATATCATTTGAGAAAATAGCAGATCAATTTTATAATCTCATTTTTTTCCTTTGGAGACCCATATATCTTTGTATTCATAAGTTTCTGGCCTGGCACAGCCCTGAAGTCAGGACTTGCATTTCCATAGTCATTAGGTCACAAATAATCACACAAGGGCTTATGTTAATTACTAGCTGTTTCAAGGGTTTGGGTATCATATAACATCTGGAAAACAATTTGTGCTCATTCTAATGCGGATTTTCAATTGGTAAATTTATTAGGTATATAGTAATCCAAACATTAGGAAAAAGTAAATATCAAATAGCAAGTAGGTAGGTAAATGATAGATAGTAAAACAGTATCAAATTAGCTATATAAAACGTCCTGCAGAAATTAATTCTGAATACCCCCTAGAAGAGGATAACTAGAGTTCTTTTTTTTTTTTTTTCCTTTATTTTGTATTTATTAAAAAAAAACACACAGTAAAAAGAATTTAAAATGTGGAAGAGTTAACAATAACTATATAGAGGATAAGAATGATAAGCATGGCTTATCAAGGGTGGAAATACAAATAAGATTGCTACACCTATATTTTCTTTGTGTTCATCTTTCCCTCTGAATTTTTTTTTCAT
>PVIH01027847.1:0-16215 GCA_004025045.1 Sigmodon hispidus | reverse complement strand
AAAAAAAAAAAAAAAAAAAAAAAAAAAAAAAAAAAAAAAAAAAAAAAAAAAAAAAAAAAAAAAAAAAAAAAAAGAAAGCCCTAGAACAATTAGAAGCAAACTCACCTAGAAGGAGTAGATGGAAGGAAATAACGAAACTTAGAGCTCTAATCAATAAAATTTAAAGAAAAAGAATACAAAGAATCAATGAATCAAAGAGTTGGTTCTTTGACAAAGTCAACAAGATAGGTAATCCCTTACCAAACTAATCAATAAGCAGACAAAGAGAGTATCCAAATCAGCAAAATAAGAAATGAAAAGGAGGACATAACAACAGACTCCCATGAAATCCTGAAAATTATCAGATCATACTTGAAAAATATATATTCCACAAAATTGAAAAACCTAGAAGAAATGGACAACTTTTTGGACAGGTATCATTTACCAAAATTCAACGAGGAACAGATTAGTTACCTAAACAGACCTAAAACCCTTAAGGAAATTGAAGCTGTCATTAAAATCCTCCCAAGAATAAAAAGGCCAGGTCCAGTGGGTTTCAGTGAAGAATTCTACCAGACATTCAAAGAAGAATAAACACCATTACTTCTGAAACTATTTCATACAGTAGAAGCTGAAGGAATATTGCCAAATTCCTTTCATGAGGGCACAATTACCATAATACTCAAGTCACTCAAGGATAAAACAAAGAATTACAGACAAATTTCCCTCATGAATATTGATGCTAAAATTCTCAACAAAATTTTGACAAACAGTATACAACAATATATAAAAAATAGCATCCACCATGACTGAGTAGACTTCATCCCAGAAATGCCAGGATGGTTCAACATATGAAAAACCATAAATATCATCCATTACATAAACAAACTAAAGGGAAAAAAAACACAAGATCATATCCTTAAATGCTGAAAAAGCCTTTGACAAAATCCAGCACTCCTTTATGATAAAAGCTCTGGAGGGAGAATGAATACAGGGAAAATAACTAAATATAATAAAGATGATTTACAAGTAGCTGAGAACCAACATCAAACTTAATGGAGAAAAACTCAAAGCAATCCCACTAAATTCAGGAACTACACAAGGATGTCCTCTTTCACATTATCTAGTCATTATAGTTCACGAAGTTTTAGCTAAAGCAAAGTTTTAGCTAAAGCAATAAGAGAATGAAAGGAGATTAAGGGGATAGAAATTGGAAAGAAATTGTGAAACTATCTCTATTTGCAGATGATATGATTGTATACTTAAATAACCCACAAAATTCTACCAAGGAACTTCTACAGCTGATAAACACCTTCAGCAATTTAGTACCATAAAAGATTAACTAAAAGAAATCAGTAGCCCTTCTATACACTAAAGGTAAAAGGACTGAAAAAGAAATAAGGGAAATATCATCCGTTATAATATGTGCAAATAGCATTAAATACCATGGAGTAACTATAACCAAAGAAGTAAAAGATATATTTGACAAACATTTGAAGTCACTGAAGAAAGAAATTGAATAGGATATCAGAAAATGGAAAGATCACCCATGTTCCTGGATAGCTAGGATCAACATAGTAAAAATGGCAATTCTACCAAAAGCAATCTAGAGACTCATTGCACTTCCCATCAAAATCCCACACAACATTTTACAAATCTTGAAAGGAAAAAAAAAAAAACTTCCTTTGGAATAACAGGAAAGCCACGATTGCCAAAACAATTTTGCTCAACAAAAAAAACCTCAGGAGGCATCACCATCTCTGACTTCAAGTTATACTACAGACTACAGTAATAAAAACAACCTGGTACTAGCATAAAAACAGATTTGTGGATCAATGAAATAGAATTGAAAATCCGGACATTACCCCAAAAACCTATGAACACCTGATCTTTGACAAAGAGGCCCAAAATATTCAATGGAAAAAAATATAGTATCTTTAACAAATGGTGTTGGCACAGCTGGATGGTAATGTGTAGAAAAATGCAAATAGATCCAAGCCTGTCACCCTGCAAAAAACTCAAATCCAAGTGGATCAAATACCTCAACATAAACCCAGCCACTTTGATCTTGATAGAAAAGAAAGTGGGAAATACATTTCTACAAAGTGTATTGGCACTGGTGACCATTTCCTAAAAATAACACCAGTGACACAGACAGTAAGATCAACAATCAATAAGTGGGACCTCTTGAAACTGAGAAGCTTCTATAAAGTCAAGGACACTGTCAATAGGACCAAAGGACAGCCTACAGAATGGGAAAAGATTTTCACCAACCCTACAAGTGATAGAGGATTGATCTCTAAAATATATAAAGAACTCAAGAATCAAGAGCCCAAAACCTTGAATATCCCAATTAAAAATTGCGGTTCATATCTAAAAAGGGAATTCTCAGCAGAAGAATTACAAATGGCAGAAAGACACCTGAAAAAGTGCTCAACATCTTTAGACATAAAAGAAATGCAAATCAAAACATCTTTGACATACCACCTTACACCTGTCAGATTGACTAACATAAAAGACACAGATAATAGCCTATGCTGGAGAGGTTGTGGAGCCAGGGGAACACTCCTCCATTGTTGGTGGGAGTGTAAGCTTGTTCAGCCACTCTGGAATGCAGTATGGGGGTTTCTCAGAAATCTGGAAATCAATCTCTCCTAGGATCCAGCAATACTACTTCTGGGTGTATACCCGAAATATGCACATTTGCTCTCCAAAGGCATTAAGTCAACTATGTTCATAGCAGCATTATTTGTCATAGCAAGAACCTGGAAACAACCCACATGCCCCTCAACTGAAGAATGGATTAACAAACTGTAGTACATCTACACAATGGAGTACTAATTAGCAGTAAGATAAAATGATATCCTAAAATTTGCAGGCTAATGAATTGATTTGAAGAATATCCTCCTGAGCGAGGTCTCACAAACGCAGAAGTGCAGAAGTATAAGCAGGGGATGTACTCACTTATTAGTGGACTTTAAGCCAAAACTTTGTTATCTCATTGAAAGATGATGGGTGAATAAAATGGTTAAACACACACACACACACACACACACACACACACACACACACACACACACAAAAGACTTCTGGAAATAAAAGAGTGGTTCTTTCCTCATTTAATAGAGGGAAAATCTTTTTGACTTACATTTGGAGTTCACTGAAATGGAAAACTCTACTGTTTGCCTGGGACTGATGTGAAACACTGCTCAGTGCACAGACTACTTTCTGTAATGAAATGACACAAGTCAACAAAAGACAGGCATTCCTGTTAGACAAATGCTTTTAAAGGTTTAAGACAGGATCTTACTCTATAGTCTAACCACCTGGAACTCAATATGTAGCTCAGGCCAGCTTTGAACTTATTTTCAAAGTAATGGTACTACAGTTATATACGTCCATGCCTTGATGAGCAATTACATTCATTCTATAATTAGGTAGTCTCAAAATGTAAATAAAAGAGTGTTTACTCTTTATAAATATATATAAAATGGAAACTTCAACATTCAAGATTATGTTGGTAGACAGTTTCTCTTCTACTATTGTGTGCCTAGTTTACTCTAATGAAAGTTTAGTATTCAAAAAGCAACTTAAACACCTTTTGTGAGATAGACACACTGACTTAGATTGTACTACATGTACATGAACATAGAAAGAATGCCTTAAACTCTAAGAATAACTTCCAATGTTCTCTGCATCTCATAACCATCTGGCTCCTGACACAGACTTTTTGGCTATCTATTTTGTATAAGCACTGACAGAGTAAAGTAGGTGAGCCTCTCCCCTCATCTCACCCCTCAAAAAACCATGAATGTGCACAAAGGGCTCATGAGGAGGTTGTGTGATAAGTTGGATTGTAGAGAGAATTGGAGTTCAAGTAATCAGAAAGCACTGTTCACATTAATTAAATTGTCAAAAAAAAAAACAATTCAGTGTTATTTAACACAGATCTCAATTATGAGGGCAGACGTCTTTATGTGCTTACATAAATTTTAGTATTGCACTATTCTTGTTCTGTGAGAAATATCACTAGATGTAGTTGGCTTTTTCTTGGAGGAGCTTCACCCTGCTCCCAATTAAAGCGTAGGGACTTCTTATTCTTTACTACATATGCCTGTCCTCAACATAGTCCTCTTTGTATCCAGATTTTCTAACTTTACCTAAATTATCTTATTTTACTTTATCTGCAATTTGCCTTAGAGCTTTTTACTTTTCTTTCCTTCTGTCTGTCTTACCTTCACTGCTTCTTCTGTCTGGCAGCCTGGTGTGGCTGTCTGGCTTTTTAGATCTCTCTTCCTCCTTCTTTTCTTGTTGCTCTTCAGGTGAGATTTCTCCTCCTACTTATTTACTCAACCTGCCAATGACAACTCTTCTTTCTCTGCCTACTTATGGGACATTCAGCTTTTTATTGCACCAATCACTTGTTTTAGGCAAGCAATGAGAAACAAATGCAACATATCTTTACATAACTAAAAATATCACCATATATCAATGAATAAATACTTCATAAACATTTGTAACACACCTTCATATACTTAAATTAAAATTCTTCAGCATAAACAAATGTAATATATCTTTGCCTAGTTAATATAATATTCCACAACAACTAGAATTTTGGAAGAATGGGGAATTTGGGATAAAATCTTACTGTGAAGCCCTTGCTGGCTTATATCCTCCTGAGTGAGTTATCACAAACCCAGAAAGATAAGCAGGGGATGTACTCACTTTTTAGTGGACTCTAAACAAAGCAACCAACAAACAAGAAAAAAGCAAACCATGCCCAAGCTGCAAGCCACAACCACTGAACACCTCGGGATCAGAAACACCTTGGACTGACTCCTTGGATCCCACTCCCCCTAGAGGAACATCTGACTCAGTCTTGAGGTTGTGGGGAGAAAACTGGATCTGCCAGGAGTGGAGGCTGAATTAAGCAAAATTGGGAGGGACCTTGGCACTGCCTGCTGCCTGCCCAAAGAGGGGATGGGGAGTTTTGGAGAAGAGAGAATGACCTGATGTGGTGGGAATGGAAAGGGACCTTGAATAAGGATATGCAAGGATAGCAAGTGTGACTTCTTTGTTCATAATAATAAAATAAAAATAAATAAATAAATAAATAAAAGAAATTCCAAAATGTTAACAAAAAATATTTTTAAAAGTACTTACTTTAAAACTGCTTTTCCTGCTGCTGATACTGGGAGATTATGGCCTTAAAATGGATTCTTTATTTTTAGTGTTTACCTTACATGGTAAGAAGAAATTCTGAGAGGATTGAACTTTCATTGTTATGTTTTTAAATTTTGTTTAATTTTATTATATATACTTTATATCACAATATTGCTATTTTTTATTTGAATTTTTGACTCAATAGAGACATAATTAGTTATGGTGAATGTAAATGTGGTACAGACTAGGGGGGCAGTCTTAGGAACTTAAAATGGGATGGTGTAGTGTGTGATTGACAAGACAGTATAAGATGCCCATAACAGAATCAGACTTAAGTGGAAGATGCTCAGACAGAAGATAAACTGAGCTTGAGAGATTATTGTCATTATTCAGATAAATTTTATGTGGAAATTATGAACATTTACACTGTGTGAGGGAGAGAAGGAGAAAGGTAAGGAGAGAAAATATTTATTAAAATGTAACAGTATCTCTGATAATAAGTTTGGTTCAAAATTTGACTAGTCTTCAAAGCAACACTAATTGGCAAACTATTGTGGAAAAACTATTCTATTTTGGATGATGCATTGCTTCACTGCTTCCTTAAAGGAACCAGATTGTATATTTAAAACCTAGTCACAATGAAAATTTATACAATATCTTATTGCAGTTAGAAAAAAAAATCAAGTTTTAGCCATCAGAGCAATGGTGAATAACTCTTAAACATGTGGTTCATGTGAAAGTAAAGAATGAAGGGTTTGGAAATTACATGAGTCTAATTAAATGTTTGATTTCATTAAAATCTGTATTAAGAAGATGAAATCAGACAAATTGTGTACTTATAAAGAAAAGGTACCTCTCAAACTATACAGTGGACCTATGTGTCAGGTAACAGGAGCATTAAATATTTAAAGTATTATAATAATTAAAAAAAAAACTCACTATGTAGACAAGGCTGGATCCAAGCTTGCAGTGAACTGCTTGTGTTTACTTTCCAAATGTTGGGATTATATCATTAGAATTTTGATGTCAATTTCATTGAATCTATAGATTTCGTTAGTTAATATGGCAAAACATTCAATATTACTTTCAGCAAATATAAGATGACTATCTCTCTTCCTGTGTATTCAGTACTAAAAGAAGGCATAGACAATCAATTCAATATATTTACAAACTCAATGAATTTTTGAGTAAGACTAAGGAAATAATGGGTAAATCTGAGTATGATTTTCCAAAATTAGAAAAGACAGACATCTTTTACAGTAAATTCTTGCCAGTCATTCATCCAACATGGGGAAAATATCCAGAATACTTAAAGATTTAAAAAATCAATTACCGAAAGGATAAAGTGATCAGAACAATATTTGAGCACATGAAATAAACAAATTTTCAAATGAAATATAAATGGCCAATAAAAGCATACAAAACAACTGACAAGATGACCAGGTTAGTAAAGACACATGTAGTCAATTTGGACGACCTAAGTTTTATATCCAGGGTCCATATGGCCAAAAGACATAACTAACTCCTATAAATTATTCCCTGTGCACCCCCAAGAATAAGGTATAACAGACATTAATAAATGCACACACATAAATACGTTAATGTAATAAAAGTATTTTGAAAATACACAGATAAAAATATGACTTTATTCATAATAAAAAAGAAAATAATTTAAAAAGGAAATATGTAACTTCAATAAAACATGAATGAGAGTATTTAAAAAAATAAAAAAAGAAACTAAAAATCATAGAGTGTTTATTAACCTTACTCATCAGAGAAACACAAATTAAAATGACACAGAGATGCTAATCACAATAGGAAATTTGAGAGGTGTCAGCTTTAAAATTCTAAAATAATGAATTAGTTTGGAGTATCTAAGATATACAATAGTGACCATTCTTTTAAATTCTAAATTATTCTTTTCAAAATTTTATTTACATAAGAATATGTAAATGTATGTAAGCAGTAACAATTAATAAAGAAAGAGGTCATAAATTTGAATGAGAGCAAGGAGAAATGTGTGGGAGACTCTGGAGGGAAGAGATAAATATAATTATATTAAAATCACAAAAGTAAAATATCTTAAAAAGTATATCTGCAATGTGTTAGCTGCAAACACAAATGTGAATTGCCAATAAAATACATTACTTAATTTGATAACAAATATTGCTTGAAAATGTATAACAACTTAAAAAATGGTATATTCATGAATTATCCTTTGATAGAGCCAGAAGCAGTACACATGACTCAGCTGTTTAATTTTGCATACTTTCAGTGTGGTTAAAATATTAACAATATAAATAAAAATTATGTATTACCATTTTTCCACAATCATTTTTATGTTTTGAGTCCAATCCTCCAAACTGAAATGTCAATATGTTAGAGAAATGGGTTCTGTTACTTAATTTGAAAAATAATCATCAGTCACATAGATAAGTTATTTTAATGGATTAAATGAAAACATTTTCTTGTATTGTGAACTCAAGATTTCCGAATTGTGAATGCTTTATGAAGATACATGAAAATTATTATGCCTCTTACTTTAGATTATATAACTTCAACTAAATTTAAAACATTATTTAAATTGTCACAAGTATTTCCCAGAGTTTGACATTTGCTTACCCATAAGACACAAAGACTATGGCAAAAGAGAAGTATGTAATAATGTTTGTCTCTATCAGTATTCCTGAGAAGCTATAATAGATATCTCTCCAGATAGAAAAATGTAACAATAATTATTTATTTTTATATAGCTTTAACAAAACAGTTTATGGATTACTGTAAAATTATATGAAAGATACTGAATATTCTTTTTATTTTTATTTTTAAAGCACAAGTATCTTTATTATGTCATAATGCAATACTTTAGACAGTGAATCATTTGAATGTAAAAACACCCAAAGTGTTTCAGATCCCATGCTATTCAGTGGTAGTGGATTACAACTTGGACATGTTTTGCTTTATGCTTTTTGTTAGGAGTCCACTAATTTGTGAGTACATTCCCTGCTTATCTTTCTGGGTTGGTGACATCTCGCCCAGAAGGAGATTCTCCAAATCCATCAGTTTGCCTGCAATTTTTAGAAAATCTTTTATTCTTACTACTGAGTAGTGAGCCATTGTGTAGTTGTACCACAGTTTGTTAATCCATTCTTCAGTTGAGGGGCATCTAGGTTGTTTCCAGGTTCTTGCTATTACAAATAATGCTGCTATGAACAGAGTTGAGCTAATGCCTTTGGTGAGCCAATATGCATCTTTAGGGTATATGCCCAGTAGTGGTATTGCTGGATCTTTGGGGAGATTGATTCTCTATATTCTGATAACTTGCCATACTGCATTCCAGAGTGGCTGAACAAGCTTACACTCCCACCAACAATGGAGGAGTGTTCCCCTTGCTCTGCACCCTCTCCAGCATAGGCTGTCCGCTGTGTCTTTTATGTTAGCCAATCTGACAGGTGTCAGGTGGTATCTCAAATTTGTTTTGATTTGCATTTCTCTGATGGCTAAAGATGATGAGAACTATTTCAGGTGACTTTCAACCATTCATAATTCTTCTGCTGAGAATTCGCTTTTTAGTTCTGAACATTCATTTTTTGATTGGGATATTCAGGGTTTGGGGCTCTAGTTTTTTAAGTTCTCTACATATTTTAGAGATCAGTGCTCTATCATTCATAGGGTTGGAGAAATACTTTTCCCATTCTGTAGGCTGTCATTTGGTCTCATTGATTGTGTCCTTTGGCTTTACAAAAGCTTCTCAGTTTCAGGAGGTCCCACTTATTGATTTTTATACTTAGTGTCTGTGCCACTGGTGTTCTATTTAGGATGTGGTCACCTGTGCCACTTCATTGGAGGGAATTTCCCACTTTCTTTTCTATCAAGTTCAGTGTGCCTAGATTATGATGAGGTCTTTGATACACTTGGATTTGAGTTTTGTGCAGGGTGACAGAATTGGATCTATTAGCATTTTTCTACTCACTAACATCCAACTATGCCAACATTTGTTAAATATACTATCATTTTTTTCATTGAATATTTTGAGACTCTTTGCAAAGATCAGATGTTCTTTATTCAGTTATTTAAAGTTTGTGTCAAATAGATCTTTTGCTTCTTTGGTTACAGTTACTCCAAGGTATTTAATGCTATTTGCAGATATTATAAAGGATGATGTTTCCCTTATCTCTTTTTCAGCTCTTTTATATTTTTTTAGGTTTTCTCAAAATTGAAGATTTTTTATTCAATTTTTTAATTTATTTTCTATTTATTTACTTATTTATTTATTTAAAAGAAGTCACATTTTCTATACTTGTATATCATTATTCAAGGTCCCTTCCCCATCCCACCCC
The DNA here is from genome assembly GCA_004025045.1 of Sigmodon hispidus. NCBI lineage: Eukaryota > Metazoa > Chordata > Mammalia > Rodentia > Cricetidae > Sigmodon > Sigmodon hispidus. Next base: position 6,733 of record PVIH01027847.1, on the reverse strand, counting down.
ATTAGGTCATTCTTTCTTCTCCACAATTCACCATCCCCTCCCTGGGCAGGCAGCAGACAGTCCCATGGTCCCACAGACCCAATATTGCTTAGTTCAGTCTCCACTCCTGGCAGATCCAGCTTTCTCTCTCCCCCCCTCAAGAGTGGGTAAGGTGTTCCTCTAAGGGGAGTGGGATCCAAGGAATCAGTACAGGGTGTTTCTGATCCCAAGCTGTTCAGTGATTGTGGTTTACAGCTTGGGCATGCTTTGCTTTTTTCTTGTTTGTTTGTTTGTTTGTTTGTTTAGAGACCACTAATGAGTGAGTGCATCCCCTGCTTATCTTTCTCAGTTTGTGATATCTTGCTCAGGAGAATATTCTCCAAATCCATCGATTTGCCTGTGAATTTTAGGATATCATTTTTTCTTACTGCTGAGTAGTACTCCATTGTGTAGATGTACCACAGTTGGTTAATCCATTCTTCAGTTGAGGGACATCTAGGTTGTTTCCAGGTTCTTGCTATTACAAATAATGCTGCTATGAACATAGTTGACTTTGGAGTATGACTGTGCATCTTTAGGGTATACACCCAGAAGTGGTATTGCTGGGTCTTTGGGGAGAATGATTCTCAATATTCTGAGAAAATGCCATACTGCATTCCAAAGTGACCGAACAAGCTTACACTCCCACCAAAAATGGGGGAGTGTTCCCCTTGCTCTACATCCTCTCCAACATAGGCTGTCCTCTGTGTCTTTTATCTTAGCCAATCTAACAGGTGTCAGGTGGTATCTCAAAGTTGTTTTGATTTGCATTTTTCTGATGGCTAAAGATCTTGAGCACTTTTTCAGGTGTCTTTCAGCCATTTGTAATTCTTCTGCTGAGAATTCCCTTTTTAGATCTGAACCCCATTTTTTGATTGTGTTATTCAAGGTTTTGGGCAATTTACTGTTAATAGGTTCACTCATTGCTTTAGCTAAAACTTTGCGAACTGTATTGAATAGAAAATTGGAAAGAGGACATCTTTGTCTAGTTCCTGATTTCAGTGGGATTGTTTTGAGTTTTTCTCCATTAAGTTTGATGTTGGTTATTTGCTTCTTGTAAATCGCCTTTATTATAGTTAGATATTTTTCTTGTACTACTGATCTCTCCAGAACCTTTTTTAGGAAGTAATTTTGGATTATATCAAAGGTTTTTTTTCACATCTAAGATATGATCATGTGGATTTTTTCCTTCAGTTTGTGTACAGGATGAATGACATTTACATTTTTTCATATTTTGAACTATCCTTACATTTCTGGGATGAAACTTATATGATCAGAGTGGATTTTTTTTTTTACATATTTTTGTATACGGTTTGCCAAAACTTTGTTGAGAATATTCGCATCAATATTCATGAGGGAAATTCGTTTGTAATCCTTCTTTGTTGTGTCTTTGAATGGCTTGAGTGTTAGGGTAATTGTGTCCTCATAAAAATAATTTGGCAATTTTCCTTTAGTTTCTCCTGTGTAAAACAGTTTGAGGAATAATGGTAGTAATTCTTCTTTAAGTGTGTGGTAGAATTCTGCACTGAAACCATCTGGACCTGGGCTTGCTTTACTTGGGAGACTTTTAATGACAGCTACAATTTCCTTTAGGGTTATAGGTCTGTTTAGGTGATTAATCTGGTTATCATTTAATTTTGGTAAATGGTTAGGGTTAGTGTGGCATTTCTCTAGGTCTTTCATATAGGCATGTAGTGCTATGAATTTTCCCCTTAAGACTGCTTTATTGTGTCCTTCAAGTTTGGGTACGTTGTGGATTCCTTTTTATTAAATTCTAGGAAGACTTTGATTTCTTTCTTAATTTTTTCTTTTACCCACAGGTGGTTCAGCTCAGTGATGTTTAGTTTCCATGAGTTGATAGGCTTTCTGTGATTTTTGATGTTGTTGAACTCTAACTTCAGGCCCTGGTGGTCTGCTATGATTCAAGGGATTATTTCCATTTTTTTATTTCTATCAATATTTGCTTTATGACAAATTATGTGGTCAATTTTAGAGAAAGTTCCATGTGGCACTGAAATATATATATATTTCTTTGCACTTGGGTGAAATCTTCTGTAAATATCTATTAAATCTATTTGCATCATAACCTCTGTTAGACTCCTTATTTCTCTGTTGAGTCTCTGTATGGTTGATCTATCTAAGGGTGTAAGTGGGTTACTGAGGTTTCCCACTATTTGAATGTGAGAATTGATATGAGATTTGAGTTTTAACAGTGCTTATTTTGCATATATAGGAACACTTATATTATGGGCATAAATATTCAAGATTGAAATCTCCTCTTGACCAATTTTTCTGGCAATCAATTAATAATTAGTAATGTCTATTTTGGTCCCTTTAATTTGTTTTCACTTAAAGTCTACTTTGTTAGATATTAGGATGCCATGCCAGGTTGTTTCTTAGGGACATTTTATTGGAAAATATTTTCCCAGCACTTTACTCTGAGCCTGTGTCTCTCTTTGTGGTTGAAGTGTGTATCTTCTATGCAGCAGAAGGATGGCTTCTGTTTTTGTATCTGTCTTGTTAGTGTGTGTCTTTTTATAAGTGATTTGAGTTCATTGATATTAAGGGATATTAGTGACTACTGATTGATATTTACTGTTAATTTGGTGGTAATTTGTATGTGTTTCTTTACTCTGGGTTTTTCTTCTGTGGGAATATTGATTGTTTGTGTTTTCATGAGTGTATCTGAGATCCTTAGTTTTGTTTTTTTTCCCTCTAATGCTTTCTGGAGGGCCAAATTGGTAGATATGTATTGTTTCAGTCTGCCTTTGTCATGGAATATCTTGTTTACTTCATGTCTACTGGGTGATAGTTGTGCTGGGTATAGTAGTCTAGGTTGACAGCCATGTTCTTTTTTTTTGAAAAATAAGAGTAAATTTTATTTTGTTTTTGGATTTTTAGTACATTTTCAATCATAATCAAGATTATTTATTTCAACAACATAACAGAAATGTCTTTTGTTATTCTTAATAGACAATAATTTAAAATGGAGAATCACCTGAAAGCCAACATCTGGAAACCCAATGTTTAGTAACAAAGGTCTTACCTCCATTTGCTCTCTTTAAAAATAGTTATTCATATTTTCATAAGCAGTTCATATTTGGTTGAATATAAAGATATTCATCCTTGAGTATCAAAACCTGCTTGTTTCTTTGATGGATAATTATTGTTCTTTATTTATAGTTCGGTAACATCTCCTATAAACTGATGAGATACAAATGCTGTTTTAGTTTTTTTTTCTTCTTTTTTATTATTATCAATAAAGAAGTCACATTTTCTGTCTTTGTCTATCCTTCTTCATGGTCCCTTCCACCTCCTACCACATCAGGTCATTCTCTCTTCTCCACATCCTCCCCCAACCCCCAGGCAGGTGGTCCCAAGGTCCCGCAGTCCCAATATTGCTTAGTTCAGCCTCCACTCCTGGCAAATCCAGTTTTCAATAGTGAGTCAGATATTCCTCTAGGGGGAGTGGGATCCAAGGAGTCAGTCCAAGGTGTTTCTGATCCCAAGCTGTTCAGGGTTTGTGGTTTGCAGCTAGGCATGCTTTACTTTTTGTTTGTTTGTTTAGAGTCCACTAATGAGTGAGTGTATTACCTGCTTATTTTTCTGGATTTGTGATACCTCACTCAGGAGAATATTCTCCAAATCCATCCATTTGCCTGCTATGAATGTAGTTGAGCTAATGCCATTGGAGTGTGACTGTGCATTTTTAGGGTATACACCAAGAAGTGGTATTGCTGGGTCCTTGGGGAGATTGATTCTCAGTTTTCTGAGAAACCGCCATATTGCATTCCAAAGTGGCTGAACAAGCTTACACTCCCACCAACAATGGAGGAGTGTCCCCCTTGTTCCACATCCTCTCCAACATAGGCTGTCATCTGTGCCTTTTATCTTAGCCAATCAAACAGGTGTTAGGTGGTATCTCAAAGTAGTTTTGATTTGCATTTCTCTGATGGACAGCCATGCTTTTTTACTGTCTGTATAACCTATGACCAAGACCATCTTGCTTTCATCATTTCCATTGAATAGTCACTGGTTATTCTGATGTGTCTGCCTTTATAGGTAAGTTGACCCTTTTCTTTTTCAGATCTTAAAACTTTTGCTTTGTTCTGTATGATTTGTGGCTTGATTATTATGTGGCAAGTAGAATGTTTGGGATGAGTCAAATCTATTTTGTGTTCTGTAAGCTTGTTGTAATTTTATAGGCATTTCTTTCTATAGATTGGAAAAGTTTTTTTCTCTGATTTCATTGAATACATTATCTGAGCCTTTGACCTGTTACTGTTTTACTTCTTCTATTCCTTTTATTCTCAGGTTAGGTCTTTTCATGGTGTCCCAAATTTCCTGAACATTTTATGAAATAGCTTTTTTGAATGTAGTGTTTTCTTTGACTGATGTATCTATTTCTGCTACTAAGTTTTCCACTTCAGAGATTCTCTCTTTCCTCTCTTGGATTCTGTTGGTTATGCTTGTATCTGTATTTCCAGCTCTTTTCTTCTGATTTTCTCTTTCCATCTTTTCCTCATTTTGTGCCTTTTTTCTTGCTTCTATTTCAGTTTTTAGGCCTGGAATGTTTCTTTCATTTTTTGGTTTATATTTTCTTGGTTTTTCTTCAAGGATTTGTTTATCACTTCCAATTTATCATTTGTGTATTCTTCTAATTCTTTAACATAATTTTTTATATTCTCTTTGAAGGCTTCAATAATCTTCACAAATGTGTTTTTGCTGTTGTGTCCTTCTGTTTCCTATTCATTTGCTATGTTCATCTCTTATAGTTTTAAAACTACCAATTTCTTCTGGTGTTGCCTTGTGGTTCTTTATATTATTATATGCATTTTTACACTGGCATCAGCTCATGGCTTCAGGGGTTTATGACTAGTCAGCTCCTAGTAATGTGTGGCAAGAGGGCTTGTGTTTCTCCTGTCTTCTCTGAGCAAGGGGTCTGCTCATTCTGTGACTCTGCTCTGGACAGGCATCTGAATTTCAAAGCCTCAGACTTTCTCTGATGATGTAGTTAGCCCTGGAGGTGGTGCTTGGCCATTTAAGGTCCCTTCTTTTCGGTGTTGCTGGAGGATCCCCTTACAACTAAAACCTACCTCCTGTCTGCTAGAGCAAGTCTGAGATAAGATCTTTGGAATTGACTCCAGTCCCAGAGAGGGACTCTCTATATGGGTAGTCCAGGTGCTAGAATCTGTCCAATTTTGACTCTGCTCTGAACAGGAGTCTGCTACCAATAGTTCTTTATCTACAAGTGGGGTCATAAGAAATTCATGCCTTTGCCATCAGCATGTTGACTAGTGTGAGTCTTATACAGGTCTTGTTTAGACCAATATATAGATATGATCTAATGAGGCAATCTTCTCATGCCTAGAATGTACTAACAGCAGGCATCCTGTGTAACGACCACCTTGACCAGCAAGGAAGACGCAACACCAGGCTCTTCTTTCAGCAGTTAATTCAGGAACCTTGAACAATTTTTTTCTGACTTCTTCTGACCTTGGGGAAACCTGCCCAAAGCCTAAATAGCCTCTGGGCAGTCAACCCTAGTACACCACGTGGGAACTACCGATAGGCCCAGGTACGCGGAAACAAGCCAGATTCTTAACCTTAGCCAATTATGGAGTTGTTTATCACTGAGAGCACTCACCATCGGGAAGGTGGAGGGCAGAAGCCAGTGCCATCTTTAAGACATGGCTGCATGAAGTTCTCTACAATCCTGATCATCTGGTTCTTTCAATCTTCCCATTCCTTTTATTCTAACATTTCTTGTACCACACATGTAAAGTTTACATTTTATATGTATTAAATGGAGACGGGCAGTCCCTATCGCACCGTCAGTTATTTTCTGCACTTAGACTGGTTGTAAATCTCTAAAGTAGTCTAAATCTACTGAAAAAATTATCTTTAATTATCAATGTGTATTATAAGAAGAACTATTTAGAATGCAGTTAGAATAATAGTGATATAGAAAATGGCAGTAGTAGTTAATCCTATAGGATCTATGCCCTCCCTAACCATATGTAGTTGACCAGATTTCCTATATCATCCACTTATACTTTTCTGTTGAGCAGGGTATAAGTCAAATTAGAGTACTATTTCTAATCACCAAGATAAAATTGTCATTTTTTGTTATGGTTCATTGGCATCATCACTGAGTGGCACTGCTAATTACTTTGATCAAATAACAGCTTACATTGTGACATCGAATACCATGAAAGCTAGACCTCACAGAAGAGATTTCCTACTTGATAGCTCAATACCCACATGATCAGTGTCTGAATCATGTCATGTCTTCAGAAATAGTGTCTTACCTTAAAGTTCTGGTAAACAATAAAACAATGTGCCAAATCCATCCATTTGCCTGTGAATTTTAGGATATCATTTTTTCTTACTGCTGAGTAGTATTATCCTCCTGAGTGAAGTCTCACAAACTCAGAGAGATAAGCAGGGGATGTACTCACTCACTAGTGGTCTCTAAACAAACAAACAAGAAAAAAAACCAAACATGCCCAAGCAGCAAACCACAACCACTGAACAGCTTGGGATCAGAAACACCCTGGACTGACCCTTCAAACCCCAGTCCAACTATAGGAACACCTGACTCACTCTTGAGGGAGGGGGGACAGAACTGGATTTGGCCAGAAGTGGAGACTGATCTAAGCATTATTGGGTCCGTGAGACCATAGGACTGTCTGCTCCCTGCCCAGGGAGGGGA
>PVIH01027846.1:0-16218 GCA_004025045.1 Sigmodon hispidus | reverse complement strand
AAGAAACTGATGATTCAACAACTATAAGACCTGAACAGAGAAACGAAGAGGAAACAGAAGGAAACAATACCAAAAACAACTTTATGAAGATTATTGGAGCCTTGAAAAAAGATATTATAAATTCCCTTAAAGAAATAGAAGAAAATAAAAACAAAATTTTGGAAAAGATGAACAAATCCTTAAAAGAAAGCCAAGAAAAGGTAAACCAAAAAATGAAAGAAACATTCCAGGAACTAAAAACTGAAATAGAAGCAATAAAAAAGGAACAAATGAGGCAAAGATGGAAATAGAAAATCTGAAGAAAAGAGTTAGAACTACAGATACAAGCATAACCAACAAAATACAAAAGATGGAAGAGAAAATCTCTGAAGTGGAGGACTCAGTAGCAGAAATACATTCATCAGTCAAAGAAAATACTAAAACCATAAAAACAAATAACACAAAATGTTCAGGAATACTGGGATACCATGAAAAGATAAAACTTGAGAATAATAGGAATGGAAGAAGGAGAAGAATACCAGCTCAAAGGCACAGATAATGTATTTAATAAAATCATAGAAGAAAACTTTTCTAACTTGAAGAAGGAAACACCTATAAAGATATAAGAAGCTTACAGAACACCAAATATATATGACCCCCCCAAAAAGTCTGTTCGACACATAATAATCAAGCCACAAAAAAAAAAAAAAAAAAAAAAAAAGACCACAACCACTGAACAGCTTGGGATCAGAAACACCCTGGACTGACCCTTCGGACCCCACTCCAACTATAGGAACACCTGACTCACTCTTGAGGGAGGGGGGACAAAACTGGAATTGGCCAGGATTGGAGGCTGATCCAAGCATTATTGGGTCAGCGGGACCATAGGACTGTCTGCTCCCTGCCTAGGAAGGAGTTGGGGAGTTGTGGAAAAAAAAATGACCTGATGTGGTGGGAGGGGGAAGGGACCTTGAATAAGGATATACAGGGATGGAAAAAAAAATTCAGAGGGAAAGCTGAACACAAAGTAAATATATGTGTAGCAATCTTATTTGCATTATCACCCTTGATAAGTCAATAAGTCATGCTTATGATTTTTATCTTCTTTATAGTTATTGTTAACTTTTCAGCATTTTAAATTAATTTTACTGTTTTTTTGATAAATACAAAATAAATAAAGAAGAAAAAAAGTTTTAAGAGCTGTAAAAGAAAAGGGGCAACTTACCCATAAAGGCAGACGCATCAGAATAAAACCTGAATATTCAATGGAAATGATGAAAGCTTGAAGGGCTTGGTTAGAAGTTATACAATCACTAAAGAGCATAGCTGCCAACCTAGAATACTATACCCAGCAAAATTATCAATCACCATACATGGAGCAAACAAGATATTTCATGACAAAGTCACACTGAAACAAGACCTATCTACCAATTCGACCCTCCAGAAAGCATTAGATGGAAAACTCCAACCTAAGGATCCCAAATACTCCCATGAAACCACAAACAATCAGTAATCCCACAGAATAGTGCAGAGAAAGGAAATACATACAAGCTACCACCAAAAATAGCAGGAAATATCAATCAGTGTCCACTAATATCCCTCAAAATCAATAGACTCATCTCACCTAATAAAAGGCACACACTAAGAAGATGAATACAAAAACAGAAGCCATTATTCTGCTGCATACAGAAACACACCTCAACCACAACCACAGACACAGGCTCAAAGTAAAGAGTTGGGAAAAAATTTTCCAATAAAATGGGCCTAAGAAACAAGCTGGGTTTTCCATCCTAATATCTAACTAATTAGACTTTAAGCTAAAGGCAATTAAAAGGGACCAAGATGATCATTAATTATTCATCACAGAAAAACATTGGTAAGGAGGAGATTTCAATTCTGAATATTTATGCCCCTAATATAAGGGCACATACCTCTGTAAAAAACACGGCTAAAGTTCAAACCACACATCAATTCTCACACCCTAATACTGGGAGACTTTCACCCCTGGATAGGTCAACCAGACAGAGACTCAACAGAGAAATAAGGTGTCTAACAGAGGTTATGACACAAAAGGGTTGAATAGATTTTTGCAGAAGATTCAACCCAAATGCAAAGGAAGAACATTATTTCTCGGCTCCTCATGGAACTTTCTCTAAAATTGACCACATAATTGGTCATAAAGCAAACATCAACAGATACAAAAAATACAAATTATTCCTTGTATCATATTGGACCAGCAGGGCCTAAAGGTAGAATTCTATCAGGGAACTCCTACTGCTGATAAACACTTTCAGCAATGTAGCAGGACACAAGATTAACTCAAAGAAATCAGTAACCCTTCATTACACTAAAATTAAAAGGGCTGAAAAAGAACTAAAGGAAGCATCATCATTTATAATAGCTGCAAATAGCATTAAATGACTTGGAGTAGCTATAACCAAAAAAATAACAGATCTATTGACAAAAATTTTAAGTCACTAAAGAAAGAACTTAAAGAGGATATCAGAAAAATGGAAAGACCTCCCAAATTCCAGGATAGGTAGGATGGCAATTCTAACAAAAGCAATCTCCATATTCAATGCACTTCCCATCAAAATCCCAACACAATATTTTACAGACCTTGAAAGAATAATAATTTATATCTGTATACTGATTTTCTTGCACCAAGAAGAAAAGAAAATTATCAGCTGCTCAATTGGAACTGCCTGAGTTATTTCGGTTTGCATGCTACAGGGAACTCAGGCTCAGACAAGATGGTTTTCTTCATTGTTAAAAAATAAATAAAAAAGAAGAATTTTTTGCTAGAAAAGTCATTATATATTAATAATATTAGTAAGGTAACTACTCAGAAAAGTAAAAATGGCAAGAGGTGTACATTCTTAAATAAAGATATGTAAACAACATGATATTATGTAATTAAGGTAGTTTGTTGAATCTTCTAGAATGTGGATAACACAGAATATGGCAGGTAGGAGATGGAGTCACAGCACAGTCATGAGAACAAATGAACCAAATGGGCCACAGGGCAGGGGTGACAGGTTTTAATATCTTTTTATTTTTCAGCTCTAATTAATTCTTCACACTAAGGTGGATTGTGACACTTTCATACGTGTGTGTTGTGTGTTAGTGTGTTCATCCTTCATTATCTCATCTGTGTCCCTTTCCCCTGCTCTCTCTTTCTTCTCCTCTTCCCAGTAGCACATATTTTACAGTTTTTTCATTGTTTTTAATTCCACATGAAAGAGAATGTTATTATTTGCCTTTGTGAAACTGATTGTTTTCTTAGGTGACAGTTTCCAGCAATGTTTCCACAATTAATTCAAAGAAGTTTTGTCACCTGAAGAATTATACTGACTGCAAAAGAGAAGCAATAAACAAAAGGTTGAAAAGAGTAATCAATTTTTTGCTCTCTGAGATCCAATGGAATTTGAACACATATTTGATACTTCATGTCTCTGAAATTAACATATTTTTCACAGAACGTAGGCACAAGCCTTTCTTCTGAATCCCAGTTTGTAGAATTAGCAAGGTTTTTCAGATATGCTTTATGATACAAAGATGTTCTCAGCTGATTTGTCCTCAAAATTTATGTTTCTCATTAATGTCTGATTAGAGGCTCTTCTTAAAAATAATATGGCCACAGGAATATGTGTTTGGTTTTTCAGTTCTAAAAATCTCCTTCTGAATTAGCTGTATTATCCTCACCCGTATTTCTTGACATATATTATTGTTGGTATGATTAGAAAATATTAGATTGTGGGCTGGAGAGATGGCTCAGCGGTTAAGAGCACCGTCTGCTCTTCCAGAGGACCCGGGTTCGATTCCCAGCACCCACATGGCAGCTAACAACTGTCTGTAGTTCCAGTTCCAGGCAAACACCAAGGCAAATAAATAAGTAAATAAATAAAGTTTAAAAAAAAAATACTTAGAAAAAAAAAAAAAAGAAAATATTGGATTGCATCTCCTCACCAGCATTGTAGTTTGGATTCTTTGGCCTCAACCACTTCAAAGTGATTATCTACCTTAGTAATTACACATTTTAAAAACAAAATTTCTACATTGTCTTGACATCCAAACATAAAATTATTGTTTTACACCTTCAGAACTATAATTTTGACATGCATATAAATTGTCATATATACATTTTTATACAGAACTTTAGATAGAGCACATCTGTGAAAGAGTGACTTGACCCCCATATGAGTTAAGACTCTCAGGTTGAGGACCATTGCATTTGAATTGTGGATTAAAAACATATGCCACAATGGAAACAAAAAAACTGAAACTTTGCTTTCATTATGTTTTTGTTTTGTTGTCTGTAAGAGAATTCTCATGTGGGTAAGTGTACTTTAAACACAGGTTTTAGCAGAGATTAACAAAATTTCTGATCCTGCTGCCCACAGGTACCAGGTACTGTGATTGGAGGAAGGAATGATGCCATCAGGATATCTCATTGTTAACATCTGAATTCTGTCCTCTGACAGTGACATGTGCAGGTCTTAACCACCAACTTTTGGATGTGGCCATATTTGAAATTATATAAAAAATTGTGGTTTAAATCCAAACTTCTGAACTCCCACAAAGGCTAGATTTCTAAACATTAAAAAAATATATTTTCAAATATAACTCAAAAATATTTAGTATTAGAAATATTAAGAACCTAATATCCCAAACTACAAGAGTCATGAGTAAAGAAAGACTGAAAGACTCAACATGAGGAAAGAGTTAGAAATGCAAATACCGGGGAAGGAATTAGTCACAAGACATTCCAACAATAAGAACTTCAATGTAAAAATGAATAAATTCTGTTGGTATTCAGTTTAGCTGATGAAATTCTTTATTTTAATAAACTGAAGCTTTTTGGTATCTTTCTCTAGGGATATACAAGCAAAATCAGATGAAATTCAAAATTCTCCATAAATATTTCTACATATATAGGTTTTGTCATCAGCACACACACACAGATTTCAAAAACTCAATTAGCCTATGTCATAGTAGTATTTAGCTCTGCATAGAATCCTGTCTTACTGTATGCTCTAATTCTATATTTTTTTCTTCATTTCATTATTTGTCACTATGTGGGGCCAGCATCCATACAACTACAAATACTCCCTCTGTTTCTAGTATTTTTTAGATAGAGTCATGAGACATGGTAGAATCATACTGGAACTAATACGGCTGGCTCATTTGAACCACAGTGAAGAAATGACATTGTTTTCATGTTAGGTTACATTCCTGTCTACTCCATTGGAGGCATATTACTGAACTTTAAGCATTAAAAAAATGTGGAATGGAAAATGGAAGAGAGGATAATGTCCTTACAATGCAAGTCTAAGACTTGCGCTGAAACCATAACAAAGTAGAAAAAGTCACACAGAATGGCAGGTGACTGTCATGAACACCTGGAGCCCAGTTAACTTCTGGTGAGGAAGGAGGACAGGTCAGTCTGACTTGTGAAACTTCCTCATGTGATAGTGGTATGAGAATGAATGGCGGAAGCTACAATTACACTGGGAACAGGTATAGGGCTTCTCTCCTTTGTGAATCATCTCATGAGCCTTCATATTGGTTTTATAGCTGAAAGTTCTTCCACATATACTACATAGTTTCACTTTCTTTTGCTTATGTATGGCCGCATGTGCTTCCGGTGCTGAGAGACTACAGAAGCCTATATGACACATAGTACAATACAATGATTTCTTCTTTTTGTGTATTCTCTTGTGCCTTAAAAAAGTACTGGAATATTTGAAGGTTCTGGGGCATTCATCACATTTGTATGTCTTTGGCTGTCTGTGGAGTACCTTTTGGTGACCCGCATATGTGCATTTTGTAGCATGATTCTGGCAGTAATCCCTGGAAGTAATGAAAGAATGCATCTCCACAGTAGGGACATATTCAGAAGAAGTTACCCACTGAGATTCTTCTTGGTTCTTGGAGGTGGCTTGATTTGTTCTTCTGTAATCCTCAGAGACTCCATCAGAACCTCCTCCTTCTTCAGGCTCATAAAACTGTTCTTTTTGGGTAATTGAAAGGGAGTCCATCTCATTTCCAGAATTATGCACAATAACATTTACTTCACTAATGTTTCCTAGATTGTTTTGTCCATCTTCACTCTTTTCATGTCCTGGGTAAATAAGAAAGTCTATAAAAGTGTGCCCAAGAATGTATTCCACAAAACACCACTCCTCTGTGAAACTTACTGTCACTCACCTGTAACAATACCATGTCTTGTGAGATTGACAAGGGTGTGTTTTTGTTCTCCTCTTTTGAAGTTCTTGTGAATTTCTGTAGCTTCAGGAGCTTGATGACTTCTTTTAAGGACATATTCTCAGAAAACAAGGCTTCCTCACCCTGTATTGACACATGAATCTGTATACAAAACCAGAGAATCTTTGACATTGAATCTGTGGATGATGGAAAACCTTTCCTTCATATGATGGCAAAGAGATGTCTGGACTATGAGCTAGTTCATTTCTCTCTCTCTCTGTCTCTCTCATTCTCTCCCATTCTCTCTCTTCTCTAAAAGTTTTTTCATGGCATTTATAAGTTATATTATCTAAAGATTCTATTCACACTGTGTTTGCAAACATTGATTCACTCTTCCTATAAGGAGATTATATATAGTTTTCCATAAAGCCTGGCTAAAACATTATTATCAACAGATTGGCATATTGAATGCAGAAAGATGAAGTTGGACCAAACTAGAAAATAGTGTCTTACTTCTACAGAAAGTCTTAGTGTTCCAAAAATTGTCCCCCAACCCACTCAAGCTTGGCAAGTATAACATACTTTCTCACTTAGTGAAAATTTACCAATATTTTATCCTAACAAACAAGATGATATTTGTACAATGACATTGAGAAAGGTATATGAAGAATTTGGACATTTCTTTATGAACTTGGGTATTTCTGTCAGTGACTGAGAATTATGCTAACTAAACACTTTCGAATGTACTATGCAATTACACATATGAGAAGTATTTTAGGTTTGAAATTTTGCATTTCATATTATTTATCAAGGCATTTATTAAGGGTGTGTCACTGTTAAATATGTAATAGAGAGCCTTAATCCAATATTGTAAATAGTATTACACCATTTTTCAACTTAGGATTTATAGACATGAAATCTTTCTGATTGGAATCGGCAGTTTTTAAACCATTAAGCCATTTATATCCCCAGTTTCTGCCTGCCAGGTTCTCCCTCAAAAATGATAGTTCTGAATCCAGGATTTTTAAATATGTGCTAATATTTGAATTAAACTCTTAATTACAATATTAGCATATTCCAAAATGAGCCAAACCACTAAAATCTTTCTTCCAATGTCTCCTCAAAGTCCCTCTGCTAAAATGTAAAAGAATTCAATTTCACTACCTCCTTCCAACAATCGATGGACACTACCTGTTGTATTCATATTAATTTACATCAGTATATAGTAATAATTGGAAATATTTGGGTGGGGTGTGCTGGTCTTACTGTGTCACAAATTAAATGACTACAACAGTTTCCTATGTATTGCTAAATATAAATAACTGTCCTACTCACCATGACAGGAGGCTTCAAGCACTCATCAGTCAGACTCTCCATAAATCTTCCCATGTTTCTGCCACTAAATTCCCACTGCTCTTTCAAGACAAATCTGTCTTTGCAATGCCCAATTTTAATAAACTGCTCCAAGACAAGCTGAGAAATCATCTGCTCTTTGTTCTGCTTTTCTGGCTGCAACCATAAAGTAAACTTCTCCCAGAGAGCTTGTAGCTCTTGCTTGACACAAGATCCAGTGCCTTCAGGGGAAAAGTTGAGTAGAGTAATTGGAGACTTGGTGATGTTTTCTTTCCACTGCATATGAGAAACCTGAAATGAAATATATTCCAGGTATTCTAAGACATGATTTTTTTTTGGTTTTAAGTAAATCTATTTTTTATTATTTTTAATAAAGTCTCATTTTTTTATCCTTATCCTCTTCTTCAAATGTCCTTCCCCTCCCACCCCTACAAGGCACTCTTCTCTCCATGTCCTTATTTCCCCTCCAGCAAGGACAGGAGGTCCCAAGGTCCGAAACTGGCTTAGTTCAGCATCCACTCAAGGCAAATCTACTTTGCTCATCCCCACATCAAGACTGGCTCAAGTGTTCCTCTGGAGAAAATGCGCTGTTCATTGTTTGTGTTTTGCAGCTTGGATATGCTTTGCTTTTTGGTTTAAAGTCCACTAAGGTGTGAATACATCCCCTGCTTATCTTTCTGGAATTGTGAAACCTCCCTCAGGAGGATATTCTCCATATCAATCCATTTGACTGCAATTTAAAGAATATCATTGTTTCTTACTGCTGAATAGTACTTCATTGTGTAGATGTACCACAGCCTGTTAACCCATTTCTCAGTTGAGGGGCATCTAGGTTGTTTCTAGGTTCTTGTTTTACTCCTCTTTCTTTTTTTTAATGAATAAAGTCACCTTTTCTATCCATGTATATCCTTATTCAATGTCCCTACCCCCTCCACACCCTTCAGTCACTCTCTCTTCTCCACATCTCTCCATGTCCTCCCCAGTATGGGCAGGAGGTCCCAAGGACCCAATATTGCTCAGTTCAGCATCCACTCCTGGCATATCCAGTTTCCTCACCCCAGCATCTGATAGATGACTAATGTAGTCTATAAGATATGGAGACATTTTGGAAATCTTCAAGAAATTCAATTTTTTCAGAAGAATATCTATCTTGTAACTTGACAATATTTTAAATAATTTGTGGATATGTTAAAGCTATAAATTAAAAAGACATAATCACATAAAAATTAAATAATAGACTTGTCACAGATAGTTTCTCTTTTTCTTAATTTAAGTGGACTATTGCTTTGAAGAGGCCCCATAAACATGGCAAGTCTTATAAAAAATATTTATTTGTGGTGCCTCATTTAGAATTCAGAGTTTCAGACCCTGTTTTGGGGAGCATATCAAGGTACAGGCATAGGTGCTGTTGTAGCTCAGACTGCTACATATTTACAGAAAACAAAAGAAACTGACTCCTGAGTATATAAAATATCAAAGTCCTCTTCCACAGTGCCATACTTCAAGAAGTTGTGGCTGAGATTAAAGCTGTGCCTTCTGGTCAGTATCAAGGTTTGGATTAAAGGCAAGAGGCACCAGAATGATGCTACAAGGCCACACCTCCTAATCTTTCCACTGCCTATGAGCTTTACAATCTGAAACACATTCAAACTGTGACAGTCCATTATTTCCTGACATTTCAGTGTTAATTGGGATTCTACACTATTTATTATAGTGACCAGACAAAGAAAAAATGGAAGTTTAACTAAACTTTACTCAACAGAGAGAAAGAATTTCTCAGTTAAGGATGGAAAGACCTACCATAAGAAAGCAGCACAGAGTGTAGTGACACAAAGGTAACTGTTTCCTCTGAGTAAAAGTGGAAGTTGTTGTTATTTAAATCTCAAATTTAAGTTTTATCCCAGTTTCTTATTCTATATTTTCATAGAGTATTCACTTATTATTAAAGCCTTTGAAAAAGTGAATGACCAGTAAGAATATATTCACAGAGTTGCAATGACATGTCCACACAAATAGACAACATATATTTTCTTTCAGAATTTGAAAAGAAAATTGTTGGAAAATAAAATTTTTCAAAAGACCACTAACACCTATAAGGTATTGTCAAAGCATCATCTCTGATAACCCACAGAAAATCACAAAAACAAAAATAACTAAGTCACATAGAAAGGACATTTGTCTATTCTCTAAATTTACCATTTATGGGATTAATTTTAAGAGTGATTCAAGAAAACTCAAGCAGATGTCTTGTTTCCAGGCCTCTAATCTCCTTCATCTGAGGTCTTGTTCAAGTGGAGTTCCTTTTATAGTGTCAGGCTTCACTGTGTCAATCTGCAAATCATTTATAGTACAGTGACCTTGGATCTCACCTCCCTTGGTTGGGTGTGGCAGCCAAGACTTTCTTTCAATGAGTCATTAATTAGAGCATCAGGATCATCAGTCCCAGTATAGACAGTAGCCTAGGAAGACTAAGTTCAGCTAGCCTGTAGGATCAGATGATGACTCATTAGAGCAAAACCAAGCTAACAAACAGGGAAAAGACACTTCTGGTGAATTTCAAGTGGAGTCCTACATCATCCCCAGGGTGACATCTTTATGTAATTCTTATGGATTCCATAAATGAATACATCCAAAGCCAGCATTGTCAGTCACTGCAGTGAAAGTCCAGGCCTTTAATCCCTAAGAACACCTTTAATAACTTCACTAAGTAAACACAGCAAGGTGGACCTAAATTAATTTCAGCTTGGCCTAGCCTACAGAGAGTTCCAAGACTCCTTGGGCTACAGAGGAAGAAAGTCTCTCAAAACGACACTAAATAGAAGAAACAAATAGGATGATTGAAGAAGAGAGGTAATGCTAAAACATAATAGAATTTGTTTTCTGTCTAACCTGACTCCTGATCTATAGCTCAATCCAAGTGGTTAACATTTCCTGATATTTAGAGAGTAGTATTCAAATGATGCAGTATGTAACATAAACTGCTTTTCAGTAGAATAAAACAGAGAGCAAGAAGCACCTAGGAGGATTCTGAAGTACACACTAGAGAACACAGGTTTTACTGAACTCATATCAATGGGCAAAGAGAAAATCTTTTACTTTTGGAATACATGATGAATGATAGGATAATATGATAGATGTATAAGAATCATGATATGAGGTTTGTTGTTAGGGGAAAAATTAAATTGTTTATCCAAAACATGGATTTTTTCTGCTTCTTTGTTTTTCTTATGTATTTGGTTTTTGCCAATGGTTGCCTTATAGCCTAATTTGCTCAGAAATTCATTAGATGATAGAGAATGATCTTGTACTATAATCCTCTGCTACAAACTATTCACTGCTGGGGTCTCAGATCTGTCTCACTATTTCAGGAATCCATTTTGGTTTTCTGTTTCTTTTTTAACTTTTTGCTGTTCTATTTTTGGAAACATTGACTCACTTTGTACTCCTGGATGTACAGTGATTAATATGTAGATTAATCACTTCCAACTCACAACACTAGCTCTGGAGTATAGAGTTCAGTGACTGAAGGCCTGTGCTATCATGAATGACTTTCTCCAAGTATGCTGATTGTTAGGTTGAATTGTGCCCCTTGAAAATCCCATGAACAGGTCTAATCTTTAAACCTGTCTTTTTACATCAAAATGTGCTTACTCCCAACACAAAAGATAGAACCCTTTAAAAGCCAACATTTCAATAAAATTTGAAGTTTAGTGACTAAAACTCCTGATTTCTGAGTTCCTCTGAAGTAGAACAGTAAATATTTTGAATATTTTAACCTCCAGCTGTAGTCCTTCTGGGAGATTAAAAATTTACACATACTGGAGAATGAATCATATATCCAGCAAATGGATTGTCCTGAAGTACCAAAAAGATTGAATGCTCAATATAAAATGCCTAATATATCTGCAATAATTTCCATCCCTATTTATTATAATTTGGAATTTCGTAAATTAAGGCAATGTTTGCCTGAAACACATTTTTTAAAAAAATATTTGTAGTTTTGAGAATAATAAAAATGACATTGTGGGCCACTATTCATTTTCTTCAAGATAACTGCAGGTGACATATTTCAGCTTAACAATTAGAATGCTTGGAGAATGTCAGCACCTTTAATCCCTGAAAACACCTTTAATAACAGCACAAAGTAGACAAAGGAAGGTGGATCTATGTGACTTCCAGGATGGCCTAACATACAGACAGTTTTAAGTCTTCTTGAGCTTCAGAAGTATAAAGTCTCTCAAATCAACACAAAATTAAAAAAAAAAAAAACAAAAAGGATAACTGTAAGAGGGAGGTAATATTGAATCCCAGAACTGAGAAGTAAATGCCTTTGCCAATTACTTAGGAAGTTTCTCTGAAGACTGAGCTGCAAGAAAACACCTTGCAAGATGAAAAACCAATTGGGGAAAAAAATGTAAAGGAAAGAGAAGTTACAACAGGAAACTCTTTGCTTTTTTGGCACACAATCAGAATGTTCCTTTGACCTCTGTGCTCACATTGTTTCTATCAACCATCTATTTTTTTCAACTGAAAATGCATGTTTCTCTCTCTGATAAAAGTAATATGCCTCTTTTAGTCTCTGTGTTTTTATTTTATGCTACAAGCACCTGAGTATTGCCTTCTGCCCTCTGTCTTATTCTGGAGACAATGGATCAATATTTTGAAGAAAACTTATTTCACTTCCCTGAGTAGCTATTAATAAGGAATAGCTTTTTGTTTAGTAGTGAATAGTTGACAATTTTTAAACAAAATTACATTGAAAATTCATGGAAAATGTAGAGTTAGGAATTGAAGAGGAGATATCATGTTATGTTGGGAAGGTATCAAAGATTACCTTTGAGGTCTTGTACAAGTAACTATTCACAAGAAAGGATGAATACAGGCCGTTCTCCAAAGACCAAAAACCATTTAATTCCTCTTAAAATTTTTTGAGGTCTCAATTCTAATCACTGTTGGAGAGTCAGTTCTTCCCACCCATGTAAGCCTCAAGTTAATATTTACCCACATCTTGACATGAAGCTATTCTTACTTGCCTGCTGTGTGCTGCCACAGTAGGAAGTGCTCAGCTGAAAAGCTGACTGCATTTCTCATATTTTGGGAAGAGGCGCTAGGACAAGATTTATAGTTTTACTATTTCTAAGTCCCCTTTCTGCTACATGACTCATTTTCAACTCAACTCAAGATCCACAATATCACCTATTTAATGAGAAGAGAAAACTTTCAAATGAAGTCCCCACAATTACACATTATGCAAACCTGTCCAAATCCAATGAAGTATTCAAATGATAGTAAAGATACTTCTTTTGGAACACAATGACATAAGAGAAGATTTAGTAGGCACAAATGACCAGGACTTAAAGAAATGTAATTAAGAATATAGAACAAGTTGGGTGTTGGTATTAATACTTAAACCTCCTGGAAGATATTTTTAAATTTTCAAGAAGAACAAATATAACAAGCATGAAGGAAGCAGTTACAGAGTTTAGTCTTTGTCTCCCTTTGTTCATGTCATATTTTCAAATAGATATTTTGATTTTACTAGGCAATTGTAATTCATTTTTTAACGTACAGCTTACTCCAATCCATGCATAAAATAATTTTTATAAATAATAAATTTGTGGCCTCTTATTTAGGGTTATTTAGTTGTGAATTTTCTTCTCTCAATTTAAGTCTATTTATTTTTCATTTTTTGATATATCTTATGAATTTATCTAAAGGTTTTGTCTCTGCATATGTCTAAAGGTTAACATTTAAAGCTCTGAAGTCACATCTGAGTAGCCATGCACCCTGTTTCTTGTCATACATCTGATATTAAGACCTGGAACTGACCTACTAGGCTACACTTGCTGCTGCTGGAGGTCCAAAGCTTCTCCTTTCTGTGCCTGATCTACACAAACCTTACAAATACAAAGCAATACTCCTAGTTATTAGATCATAGCTGCTAGGGATCAGCTATAGACTCTTAAGCCTCCACAATAAATACATTCTTAACAGAGCCACACCTCACCAGTCCTTAACATCACCATTTACAACCCATGCACAGAACACAATACAGTTTTATTTATGAATTTTATCCCCAAACTCTATGGATAGTTTACTGTTTATAGGGTATCTGGAGGCACAGTGCATGGGTTCCAAATGTTCTTTTTATGAGTCATCCTTAACAAGGACAATTTTACTTTTCTATTCCCTAGTTGGAATGATGACTTAAAATATAATGCTAATTAGTCTTATTAATGAAATCTAGGAGTCAGATATCCAGTGTGAAACCTGAAAAATCAGAGAATCAGAGCTGTAACCAGCCGAGATTTCAAACCTCCACAAAATCTCAAAACTACTATGGCAGCTAAGACCCAGCCTCCACAAAGTTTATAGCTTTAATTCTACCTCCAAAGGTGCTGGGATTAAAGGCCTGACTCCCCTGTGCTAGGTTTCAAAGGCTGAAGCTCTGGAATGCTAGGATAAAAGCCATTACCTTCTAAGGTCTGGGATGAAATGTGTGAGCCTCTACTACCAAGCTCTGTTTCTCTTTTGGACTGGATCAATCTCCTAAATGGAAAGGTGACCTTGAACTCCTCATCTACCTGCTTCATCCTTTCAAGTGCTGGGATTAAAGGTATGTGAAACCACTACTGGCCTCTATACTGAATATGGGCCAGCCCTGCCCTCTGATCTTCAGGCAAGCTTTATCTGTCTTAACACAAGGTTAACAACATTGCTTCATTTATTTTCTTTCTCTTTGTCTTCCTTCTCATTATCATCTTTCTACCTAGTTTCTCCAGTCAGACTCTAACATACACATTTCACAAAGAACACAGAAATCACACCATAATTTGTTTCTGAACTGAAGCATAGCATCCTACTCCTCACCACACAGAATTGTCCTGGGGGCAAGATTTTAGAGATAGCACAGGCTATCTGAAGATCACTTTCTTCCTTAGTTTGTCAGGCATCTTCATTGTGGAAAGTTCCCAGTTTCATTAAAATGTTTTGCTGCATTCAATGTAATCCCTATTTAAGAAAACAGTACAGTGCCTGATTGCTATCTGTTGGGACAAACTTTCATTCCTGAGAGGAATTCCATCAGGATATCATACCTGGTTACTCCAATAGTGGAATAGTTTCTCACAGAGTGAAGAATTTTAGTGTTTAGGTGTCAAAAGCCTATAGTTTTTCTTAAAGGGATCTGTTGATTCTTCTGCTCTTAGGATGAGACCAGATAAACAAAATGTGGTTGAAAATAGTGTTATATTCTGGGTCTACCCACAGAGCAACTCTCAAGGATAGGTTAGCCTCTGGGCATGCCTGCAGTCAAGTCTCTTATTTTAGTTTTAGTGGGAAGGTGAAGCCTGAAATTCAAGGCACAGATAGAAGGAATTCTGAGAAATGTTTTTGGTTTTTTGCCTGCTTCCTGATAGCAGATCCTTGGTTGCTGCCACTATTTACTGCCAATGCTGAAACCTTTGGAAGACATCACAACAGCTGTCTTTGCCTTCCAATGTTGACTAACAAACAGTGTTTCCACAGAGTTTTCCAGTGCTCCAGCAGAGAGCTGGCTATGCTCAGGTATTCAACATTGTCCACTGTGAAGCTGCAAGGCTCTTTGCTTCTTTGATGTGAAAAGGGCCATTGTTGTACCACCCAGAGTACAATGTCAAAGTCAAATCTAATGAATACTGTTCAACACATCTTTAATTGTATTAGTTCTATTCTTCTACGAAACTGTGGGTGACAATGAGCAAGGTTTAGAAGTGGTTTTTGTTTTGCCCAAAGTCGTGACCCTGGAGAGACCACCAGAGACAAGGAAGTAGTGGAATGCAAAAGCAGGGATTATTGAGTAGAGATGAGCTAGCTCGTGAACCACTCCAGAAGTCCCTTACACTGGAATCATGCAGGAAGGTTGGTTAGGGCCCCGGGGGTGGAGATGGGGGAGGCTCCATTTATAGCCCAAGGCTGTGAATTGGGTTCAGACGAGGATAATGATAGGAGTCATTAGCGAATTGGCTCCTGCTAGAGGCTTTTCAGAAACTAGGGTGAGGGTGCCTGGTAACAACGGGTCAAGCTTTTGATTGGTCAGTACCAAGGTGAAAATAACAGTGGGTGCATATCTTATGGTCTTAGGTCAATTCGACCTATTTTCATTTTTATTATTACTTCTTCCCTGACATGCTTGGGCTAGTGGAGGCCTTGGATTATTTTCTGCTTTGGGGAAAGCAGGAGACTTTCCAGCACTGGGCTGGTCCAGGTGGGTCTGTACTGCCATCCTCGAGCTCCGTGTTTTCCACGAAGTTCAGTAGAGGGGAGGAGTCCTCTCTGAGTTTTAACATGTCCATGTTCACAAGGTTTAATGCCACTTCTTTAATATTATCTGAAGATTTGGTGACTCACCATAGAAATTTTATCAGAGACTTTTCAGGTAGGCGGATTTGTGCTCATCAGTTCTATGATTTTTCTCTCATACTTCATCTCTGGCTGATTATTTATGTCTTTTTTTGGATATCTGTGTTCATTTCCCTAAAGTCATCTCATACATTTGCAGACAATTGTCTGCACTGTTCCCTTTAACCCTCTTGATGTAAGCTGTACAGACCACACCTGGATGTGAAGTGATTGTCTGGAACTACTGGTTCTCATCTCCTGTCCTATCCCTTCTTTCTATTTACCAACTTGAGGACAGCC
>PVIH01027845.1:0-16219 GCA_004025045.1 Sigmodon hispidus | reverse complement strand
CCTAATCCTAGGGAGAAAGCTCAAGAAATTCTTAAAACTTGAATACAAAGGTAAACAGCTAAGTCTGTCACACATAATTTTAATCCCAGCACAGTGAAAGCTGTGATTGGTGACCTCCACCCTTAATCCCACAACTCTAGAGACAGAACTTCTGTTTCCTGAGTTCAAGGCTCCATTAATTTTAACCTGAATGGGTATATAGGTAACTGGGGAAGCTACCGGCAGTAGCAACCAGGAGAGTTGCTGAGAGAGTTGCAAGACAGCTGGGTGAAAATTGACTGTGCTGCTTCCTCTCTGATATTTTAGCCTTCCCCAGATATTTGGCTCTGAGTCTCATTCACTCTACAACAAATACAAGCTAATATAGCTCTAAGAATATATTGCTTATACCTTTCAGCTATTTTTCAAATGAGCAGCACATATTTACATTTATATGATCAACTTGTTGGTCCAGGACATTTCCTTATCTGAAACAAAAATATTAGAAAAAGTAGAAAACATTATTGCAGATGGAACTGGGTCAGGATAAATAGCACAAGGGATGGAACTAAAGCCTGGGAGTCATAGTGGGGGTCAGAAGGCGCTGAGAGATGTGAATAATCACAGGTGTCTGCATTCCTGTGGTGTCAACAATATGGACTATGCAGTCATGATGGTACTGGTTTGTTCTTCTATCATGTGACTTGTGACAGGAGCACTAATCACCCCATATACTTCCATGACTCTATGACTCTATGAACTCTTGACCTGTTCTCTCTTCCACCCAGCACCAGCCCCTGTCCATGATTGAGAATCAATATTACAGTGATGTCACTAGACACTCCCATGAAAAAGGACCCTCCCTGTGCTTAATGAGACAAACTTGCGGGCCATATTATGTAGACCACAGTTTACTTTGGACCACCTATCATTTGTGTTAATGTACCATTTTGGATAGACTTCTTCTGGAGTCGAGGAGGCATTGGCATATTTTAGGAAAGTTTGGGAAAGGAAATAATTAATGAGAAGTTAAAGTCAACCATTTTTTCCAATTCTTTACAAAAAATCCAATTGGCATTAATGTTAGAGATAAACAAAATATAATGAAGGAGACTATTTCTGGGGTTAAACACACTAATATTCAATGCTGGATCAAAATTTATAGAAGAGAGAAGAATAAAATTTAAAATGGCAAGAACAAAAAGAATAGAGAAGAGCTGAAGCCAAAGTCATCTTCCTTCTGTCTTAGCTGTTGTAATTGTCATTCTTGATACTTGGAATTTCTGTGAAATTTACTAAAATCCAAAGATTTGTGTACACCTATGAGGGATTTTTTAAAATGTTTGAAAATTAAATGACTATCTTTAATCTGGATTATTTGAGATGATGAGATCAAACTTCAGTGGGTTTTGGCCATGCACAGCTTTAATTCCACCACTCAGAAGGAGAAGCAGTAAGAAGTTTTGAGTGAGATCAGTCTGACTACAGAATAAATTCCAGTATTATACAGATAAACCCTGCTTAGAAACTGTACCAAAAGTACCCTAAAAATAAAATCAACCAAAATATAATTTATCTTTAATCTGATAGGTTTATTTGGTGGTAGCCTACTTTTATACATGTTATTAAAGGAGAAAGCTCTTACTGTAAATTTGTATCAATCTTTTAGTGAAGCATGTGAACAAGCAGTAGGATTTTTTAAACTATAATTAATAATAATTTGTAATTAACCCCTACAAATAATAACATATATCTATAGTGGACACAAAATACCAAATCCCATATTTTTTTAGACTCATTTTTTTAAAAAAAAAAAGTTTTAGGACAGAAAGAAGTTAAGGTACTGGTGGCAGCTGTGACACTTGTGTGGGCGTGACATCACTTGCCTGAGTAACTAGTCTTGTATATCTGTAGCCAATCAACCACTCCATTCTGTGTCTGTATCAACTTCACCAGAGAATCAGATTAAAAATGGCTTTCCATTTTGTCTTGGTCCCACTGGAAGAGAACCTCTGTTGTACAATTTTTGTTTGTGAGTCCAGAGGGCTTTTATCCACTAGCTCTGGGTCTCAGTTACAAACTTAGGTCTTATTTACACAAAAAATAGTGAGAAGACCCAAAGGTCAATTTACCAAAAAAAAAATTCAAAATAAAAACACAGAAAGTTAAAGTAAATATAGAAAAGCAAAAGTAAACACAGGACAAACAGAAAACTTAAAACTAATGTTTGTATCCAGAAATGTTACTGGATACAAACCACCCAGCAAAGTATAGTGGGCTGTAAATGCTACTAAGAGATTTGGAAGTGCATATGGAGTACAGGAAAATACCAGGATTTTCCCTTAGAACCAGAAACAATTGCTATTGAAGTGCATATCTATGGTGCTTTAGAAAAGATCTTTGTCTGGGTGGAAGTTAGGTCAATAACAACTTTACTGTGACTTTAAGAACTGTTCAATCCCCTGGGAGGTGATCTTGTTACTCAGGCCTCACTGGCCAATCAGTTCCTTCATGTTACTTGTCACTCAGAATTGGTGGTGGGCTCTTCCTGTTGCAAGATTTAGGCTGGGCTTTGTGATGCCAGAGGTTTGTGTGTTTGTGCTTCCACTGGGAGCTGAGCTGAGGACATGGCCAAGCTAGGAAACCACAACATGGTAAGTGAAGGGCTGCTATCAAAAGATGGAGTTAACCAGCTACTGAGGTGCAGAAGCTAGTGTGGAAGTTTTTTTGAAATCTGCGTATAAACCTACAGCCAGATTCCTGATTGTCTGAGGTCCCACATGGTCCTTAAAACTTCCTGGTCCTAGCCCAAGCCTCTATAAAACTTTTATTTGTTGCTTAAACCTGCCCATAGAATTGAGAGAAAGTACTTGTTTGTAGAAACATATTTGTAGTAAACTTTTGAGGAAAGGTGGTTGCCAAACATCAAGAAATCTAGTTTCTCTAGAACCTTCTTTAAATTTAGCATTTTGCATTCCAACTTAACATGTAAGATTTATTTATACTTAACTTTGTGAAGGTTTTAAAGGCAACTTATATGCTAGTAACACTTAACTAAACTAACTAAACACTAAACTAAATGCTGTGATGCATAAAAATAAAATTGTTGATATACAGGATTTATCAATGATAAAGAGATACTAAATCTCTCAAAATAAAATTTAACTAAGCAATGACTGCTTCTAAAACACCACAGAGATAAGTGTGTGTAAGAAGGCCTGTTAGTAATTTTATTGGTAGAATTTACACAGGATTGTTTATCCATTTGTCTCCAAACTGATACAAAGTAACTCTGATTTATGCCCAGCCATTAGGCACAAATCTATATCAAACAGAGGATGTTAACAAACTACTCATTGAGGTATGATAGAATCCCAGGCATTATTATGTTGTGCCATAAAGTTCTTGATTTATTCTTGAAAAAATTATAGTTCTGCCAGATAGTTTTTATCTCAATTGTTGGACTTTTTTTTGTTAACTTTTGGACTATGTATTCTGAAATTATATCTAAAGCCTCCTTATTACTCAGATTTTCTTTTAAAAACTTATTTGCTTTCAGATTTATATTTTTTGCATAGCTTAGTTTCTCTATCATTCTAGGTAATTTTCATCTTGAAGTAAAATTCAGGTACAGCTTATGCTATGGTGTCTCTCTACCATTAAGTTGCTTCCATTGTCAGAAATACTTGTTTGATATTTTAAAATATTTTTCTTTAATATAATTTAATTACATAGGTCAAGCCCTTTGTTTTATAGTTCTTTTGGATTAATTTTTACTTTGTGGGTTTTCACACAGTAAGATAATGGGGCTGTTTGAATACTTCATTTCTTAGTTTTTAAGGGTCTTTTTGTTTTATGTATTCTATCTTTAAATAAGATTCAAGATGTTTTGTGGATAGTATTGAGACTTTGTATAAAGAAGTCTTTCTGCAGTGAAAACTAGAAATGTTTTAGCTAATTTATACTTATTTTTACATTTGTAATTAATTGATGTATTTCAGTTGGTTTTGCTGAGCAGATTTCTTAGAATTCATCTTTGTAGATCAAGCTCATCTCATTCTAGGGTGATTCTTCTACCTTCCAAATGCTAGGATTATAGATGAGTGCAACAGCAAAAAATGTCTTTTTAGAGACAAGCTAGCTTTGTTTACTCTGTCTGACACAGCAGTGGAGTAGAGCAACCATGAACAACATGAGGCAAGGATTTTTTATTGAGTGGATGACTTCAGAGCTTTTGGGTTACTCTTCTGGGATTGGTCCAAGTTCATGTTTATTGCACCTGCTATGTATTTGTTAAATGCTTTGAACTCTAGTGATGTTTTAACATTTATTAATTGTTGTTCCCTAATATCAGCTGATTGGAATGTCTATCTGGAGATTATCTGTTTCTTTCACAGGAAGAGAATATTTGGAATGTCAGGTATTACTCTTTAGGTGCTGGCTCCTCCCAGAATCATGCCTGCTTAAAGACTCTCTGAACCCTTCCTGGTACTAGACTGTCTGTCTTTCTTGTCAGGGCAGTTGTTTGGTCAAGCTGCTCTGAGGCACACAAGGGTGGGTACATTTACTGTACATAATATAGGTAATTTAAGTTAAACATTCTGACTTGAAATAAGGAGTGCTAATGTTGGGCATGTTTAGTAGAACATAAGTGTATTTTTTTTTATTTTTGAGCTGGATAACAGGACCCCTAAGAGAAAAAAACCCTTCAAGTTTAGGCACACACTAAAATTTCTAAAGCAGCAAGTATGTCAGACATAAAACAAAAGCAAATGACAGTCAACATTCACTAAATAACATCTTTTTTGTGTGAGAGAATTTTGTAGAAATTGTGTTTTTGAGAAGTCTAAATTACTTTACATTTTCATAATAAAATATGATTTTTTATTAATACATTCACTTTTAAAAATTTTTCTTCAAATTTTTTTAAGATTTATTTATTTATTATGCATACAGTTTACAGATTAGGTTGGCACCAGACCTCATCATAGATGGTTGTGAGCCACCATGTGGTTTTCCTGGGAATTGAACTCAGGTCCTCTGGAAGAACAGTCAGTGCTCTTAACTTCTGAGCCATCTCTCCAGCCCCACATTCACTTTTAAAAAAAACCAAAAAACTTTTTTTGTCCATATTGCTTTGTGAAAGCTCATCTCATTAGTAACCATTCTTTTAAACATATAGCATTCCAATTTTGTATCTTCAGCTTTAACAACTAGAAAATACATACATACCTCTGGGAATTTTATTAAGTCAACCTCATACTGGAGTAAGATATTTCCATTTAGAAATAGTTGTCAAATTTTATTCAGTACTTTAAATTTATATATTTTTATTCTTATTTGCATTAGTGTTTTACCTGCTTAAGTGAATGTTTGAGAATTTCAGGTCTTCTAGAAGAGTAGATGAGAGCCACCATTTGAATGCTGAGAATTGTACCAGTGTGTTCTGGAAGAAAAGTCAGTGCTTTTAAGTGTTGGGTCATCTCTCCTGTCTCATCATTCAGTCTTTGACTACAATTTTTTTTAAACTTTTTATTTATTTATTTATTTATTTATTTATTTATTTATTTATTTATTTGCCTTAGTGTTTGCCTGGAACTGGAACTACAGACAGTTGTGAGCTGCCTTGTGGATGCTGGGAATCAAACCCGGGTCCTCTGGAAAAGCAGACAGTGCCCTTAACCGCTGAGCCATCTCCCCATCCCCTTGACTACAATTTTAAATGGTAAATTTAGAACTCCACAAAGTTTACATTCACCTTTTTTTATAATTGGAGCTTTGATGATGATGTTTTTTATTTTAAATAAAATAAAATTTATTTATTTATTAAATTTTAGTAGGTTCAAGTTAATAGTGACAAAATTTAACAAATAAATAAGTAGTTGCTTTCAACCAAGTTGCAAGTATCTATCAACTTGATCAACACAAATAACCAACTTTTTCAGTGCATTTAATGGCTCATATGGTTTTAAATTTTTTTTTCAGAAATAACATTGATTGTTATGCTTTACTGCTTTTCATCTTCATTAGATTTTTACATTAGCAAAGGTTATTTTCTCCAAATGCATATAAAGTTCTACTTAGGGATTTGCATAAAGTCTTTCAGATGTGTAGATGGAGTTTAAATAAAAAAATTAGGATTTTAAGTTATGCTGTTATCATTGACTGAAAATCCCAGTGCATTAATCAGTGTTTTCTAGATTCACAGAACTAATGTGATGAATCTCTTTCTCTGCTTCTCTCTCTCTTCTCTTCTACTCTTTCTCTTCTCTGTATATCTAGCTGTATATGTATCTGTCTACCTATCTATCTTTGGTACTTCTGTATGTCTAGATGCTTCATACTATTACATAATCTCATAATAATTAAAAATAATAATAATCACAAGCAACTGATAAAGAAAGGTTATTTATTAAAGAATTCAAAGAGAACAATAATTGATATATTTGGGATTAAGCAGTAATATAGTTCCTGAAAAGGCTAGATTGGTTCCCTGAGGTTTCACTCAGCAGGTCAGGTACTCCACCCAAGAGCATAAGAGAGTTGTGGCTTTGTGTATTTGTTTTTTTTTTTTTTTAAAGCTTTTATTTATTTATTTAATTATTTGCCTTGGTGTTTGCCTGGAACTACAGACAGTTGTGAGCTACCATGTGGGTGCTGGGAATCGAACCCGGGTCCTCTGGAAGAGCAGACGGCGCTCTTAACCGCTGAGCCATCTCTCCAGCCCCCGGCTTTGTGTATTTGTACCAGTAACTTAAAATAGATCTCCAGCCATGCCCCAGATACTTTTTCCCGTAGGCCATAGGTGATTATTAGATCTTTGCTGTCCAAGAAGCCAGGCTTGTATGTCAAAGTGATAGTACCTACTATTCACTACAATACCTTGACCTAGTACTTTTTTCCTCAGTTAACCAATAATAGCAAATACCACATGAGGTTTTGGCAGCAGAAGGCATTTTAACAGAATTATAAACAATAGGCATTTGGGCCACTTTTTCATGTCACTTCATTGTGCCTTCAGGCCCTGTTGGGGCCTGTTCTCTTGTGTATCTTGTCAATTTCATAAGACATTGATGCTGTTCATGTTGGTTTTTTTTTATAATTATTGTGTCTGATAACACCCAGCTTTTGAACAAGACTTCAGATTACTGGATAAGTTTTTGGCTCTCTATGATATGTTCAGTTTAATGATAAGAATTAACAGCATATGCTTCTATACTTAGCCATACTTATATATGAACACAGTTCTATAGGCAGACTATTGAAATAACATTAAAAGGTAGTGCACTGTCCTAATTCTCTGTTTCTATTTTAGTTATTCTGTTTTGTTTTCTTTTCACTTGCTTGTGTGTGTGTGTGTGTGTGTGTGGTGTAGGTTACATAGTACAGGCTTTAAACCTTAATGTGATCTTCCTGCCTCTGGAAATATAATGTTGATTGTCCAAGTCTCCTTATGGTGACCAGGAAACCAGGAGAAGGGTTCTGAACTATTAATTCTACTAATCCAAGAACTAAATTTAGTAGTGAGCTTCTATATATACTAGAAATGGAAGTTGGATGCTCTTAAAGTATATTCTTTGCTCTTACCTGGTAACATAATTTCCATTGTAAGTTTTTGGTTCTTGATTATGTTTTTTCTTCAAGACAGCCTTGTCAGCACAAGACATGTGATGATTCAAAAGTGAAATTATCTTTTATTTGAAAGAATATCCTCAGGAAGGAATGAATTCTCTACTTGATTAGTCATTATAATGTGTTCAGTCAATTATCCATATATGTACATCATCAGAAATGGACACATGAGATTGTATTTACATATATCAAATATTCACCCATATTTAACATGATAAAAGTTGATATTTTTATTTTGGATGGAATGGAATAAAGAGATTGAAAATAAAAGTGATATAATATTTATAATTTTCTATATTTACATAAATTTTAACTGTATGATTTTATTTTATTATACTTACGAAAACTATAATCATAGTTGTATATGCATTATGGAAAACAACAAAATTCACAAAACTTGCTGTAATATATTATGTCATTCTGTGGTTGTGGTGACTACTTTTATCAATTATACAAAAGCTAGAGTCATCTAAAAAAAGAGAGTCTTTATAAAAATAATGTTTTTATAATATTGGGTTGCATGCATTTTTGGCTTTTATTTTCTGGCTTGGGTTTTATCCTAAATTACTACAATTAGGGCTTATTATCTGGAAATACCAGGCATTAAACTTTTTTATTACCTTGAATACTCTTGGCTACAAAATTTAGTTAACAAGCAAGAAACAAGCAAGCTAGATCCAAATGTGGTTCACCAAAAGTTATTTTGTTTTGGGGTATAATGTGGGAATGTTGTCTTTCAAAGGATTGTGGTAAATATTAGGACTCTAGATGGAAAAAGCCATAGAAAGCTGCAAACAAAGTTTAATCAGTTATTTTTGTATGGCTAGAAACATGGGAATGTTGACAATAATATGGACAGTGAAGTTTGAGGTCTTTGGATTTCAGTGGAAAATAGATCCTATGAAAAATTAGGTAGAGATTATTTGTATAATATTTTGCTCTTAAATCATTCCTAGGAACTTTTTTATTCCCTCAGAAATTGAGTGTGGCAGAAACTAAAAGGAACTGGATGAATTCTTAGGCAAAGTGCTTTTCTGT
The DNA here is from genome assembly GCA_004025045.1 of Sigmodon hispidus. Lineage (NCBI taxonomy): Eukaryota > Metazoa > Chordata > Mammalia > Rodentia > Cricetidae > Sigmodon > Sigmodon hispidus. The sequence goes on along the minus strand of PVIH01027845.1, from coordinate 7,570 downwards.
TGGGTGTCCATTAGAAATAATTCATTCAGGTCTATAGTGGAAAACAAATAAATAGTACAGAAAAAATTAAAAAAAATAAGTTTCATATAAAAGACATCACATTATTTCAAATGACAGTCATATTGTAAAGGAGAGGCAGATAATTTTAAAAAAGTTTAGCACCATTAAAGAAAAGGCCCCTTTGTCATTTGAAGCCTAGGAATGTAACCTAAGGGTAAATCTCTACCCTTCTTAGCCTTTAATTTAAAAAAATAAAAGGAAACTTGGTTTCTAATCTAAAGAAGCAATTTTATTCAAATGCTAATGTAACTCAGGGCTCACATATTGTCACAACCATCAGAACTCAGCAGCCAAATTTAGGAGAATAATGTATGTTGTCTTGGTTTTGAAATCAAAAACTGCAAATTTCATAGGTTATAAATTCTTTTTCTGTACTTTTAGTTAAGTAATACTTCACCCATCTATATTTGACAGAACCGGAAACCTAGTGAGGATACTATTATAGTCCATTGCATGAAGCTTTGAAGATGGTGCCAGAATTCTATTTTGAGCTGATAGGATGTTGAGATAATTAAGTTGTGAGATATCTGCCATGAAGAGGTGCATAGAGGCTGTAGATATAGCAATGGAGGACATATATAAAAAAATCAAAGATTGAGAATCACTTTATAAACAGAAACATTTTTCATATGTGTTACCTAATGCCTGTAATCCCTCAAATTAGATTGATGGAATTATTTAATAGCCATGACTTAGAAGACAACATCAGCTGCACAGGTGTGTTCTCGCTAGTAAAAAATACAATTTTTAATTCTACATTACCAAATGTATGTGTATGTGTGTGCGAGAGAGAGATGATTGTAGGTTATTTTTGTTTTGGTATTATCATAAAATGTGTGATGATATTTACTATACTAAACATTGGAATCTTCTTTAAGTTGTCTGAATTAAATTTTTTCTACCATAATTAAGTTAGCATAATTCAGTTCAGGTTTATCTATTCTGTTTAAACATCATTTTCCAGTTTTTAAATATAATGATGAAATATCAATAGATCTTTGAACTCTCATTTCTAACCAAGAGATCATCATCTCTTCCTTTTTAGAAGAGGTCTTTATAAGTTCATGGATTGGATCCTCAGTGTGCTTTCTTCTTACTACATTTTAGACTATCACAGTACTGTGACATATATTCATATTAAATAATTTATTGCATGTGTCTGGAGAGAGGGTTTACCAGTTAGGATCTCTGGATCATCTTTCTAATAACTCTTGTTCCAATCTCAGCCTGAGGGCTTGTAATCATCTCTAATGCAAAGTAATCTCATATGTTCCATTTTGAATTTTGTGGAGCAAGCATACATGCATTCTGCTTACATAATTTTAACAGTGTCTCAGATATCATATACTGGAGTGGCAGGTAAAATATATGGTTTTGAGCCACCATGTGGTTTTGCTGGGAATTGAACTCAGGACCTCTGAAAGAACAGTCAGTGCTCTTAACCTCTGAGCCATCTCTCCAGCCCCAGAGGGATTTGTTTTAAATGTTAAAATTTAAGGACTATCTGTAATTTGGATTATGTTAGATGATGAGATCAAACTTCAGTTCTTTTCGGCCATGCACACCTTTAGAACCAGCACTCAGAAGACAGAAGCAACAAAAATTTTTGGATGTGAGATCAGCCTGGTCAACAGAATAAATTCCAGTATTATACAGTTAAATCCTGCTTAGAACCTATGACCCATGTACCTAAAAATAAAGCCAACTTAAAAATAAAACTTATCTTGATTCTGATTAGTACATTTGGTGGCAGCCTACATTTTATACAAGTTAGTAAAGGAGAAACCTCCTACTGCAAATTTGTATCAATATTTCAGTGAAGCATCTGAAAGTAGCAGTATAATTTTCTAAAACAGTAATTAATAATAATTTATAATCAACCTCTATAAATAATGACATATATTTTATTGGATTCAAATAACCAAATCCCATACTTTTTTAAAATTAAAGAATTTTTTTAAGAAGAAAACAGTTTAAGAACTTAAAGGAGTTAAGGATCTGGTGGCAGCTATGACATGGGTGGGGGAGGTGTCATCACTTTACTGAGTAACTAGCCTTGTGTCTCTGCAGCCACTCAACCAATCCATCCTGTGCCTGTATTAAGTTTATCAGGGAAACAGATAAAAAGTGGCTGTCTGCTTTGTCTTGGTCCCACTGGAAATGAACCTCTGTTGGACACTTTGTGTCTGTGAGTCCAGAAATCAGATTCACACTAGCTCTGACTCTCAGTTGCACCCTGGTTCAGGAAAGCCCTTCTCTACTGCTATCTGTTCTTTGCAGTTTTCCCTGCACTTCCTTGCATAGGTGATATGCCTCAATCCTATAATATCTGGGTCCCAAGCTGCTTATGCCTCACCCTAGCACCATGAAATTAGATACCAATAGTCCACAAACTGGTAATATTCTCCTGTTTTTCAGAGGTTTCAAAAACTGCCTGTGTTTCTTTGTAATGCCTGGAAGTACAAGTACTCTATGTCTCTCCAAAACTGTTAATCTCATAAGTCACAAAAAAATTGAAACAGAATGGTAAGATTTAAGAGTACAAATAGAACAAACATATATTCTGGTGCCAGAGTCCAAATTACAACTGAGATTCCATCTTCCAAATCAAGCAAAATAGAGGTCTCTTAGTTTTCCAGCCTGTAGACCTTCTGCAGGTTGAATTAGTCCATTTATCAAACTTTATCAAATTTCAGCCTTATTTAAAAATAGAGTGAGAAGACCCATAGAACAATTTCCTAAAAAAATTTAAAATAATAACACAAAATTGAAATAAACATAGAAACACCAAAGTAAACACTGGACAAACAGAAAACTTAAACTAATCATAGAAATCTTACTGGATACAAACCACCCAGCAAATTATAGTGGGCTGTAAATGCTAGTTAGAGATTTGAAAGTGCCTATAGAGTGCAGGAAAATAGCATCATTTGCTATTAGAACCAGAGGCTATTGCTATTGAAATGCACCTATGGTGATCTAGAAGAGTACTTTGTCTCTGGTAATTTTTGTCTGTGGTAGAAAATCAGGTCAATGACCACATTACTGTGTCTTTAAAAACAGTACAATCCCCTGGAAGGTGATCTTGTCACTCAGGCCTCACTAACCAATCAGGACCTCCAGGTGACCTGTCAATCAGAATTGTTGGTGGGCTCTTCCTGTTGCTAGACTCAGGCTTGGTTTTGAGGATTAAGTGGTGCCAAAGGTTTGTGTTTTTGTGCTGTTTGTTCTATGGTGGGAAGCTGAGCAGAGGACATGGCCAAGCTGGGAAACTGCAACATGGTGAGTGAAAGGCTGCTATCAAAAGATGAGATGAACTAGACATTGAGGTGCAAACACTAGTGTGATTTTTTCCGGAAACTTCATTTTACCTTCAGCCAGAATCCCTATTGTCTGAGGTTCCACATGATCCTTAAAACTTCCTGGACCTTGTCCAAGCCTCTACATAGTGTTTATTTGTGGCTTACACCCACCCATAGAATTGAGAGGAGGAAGCTGTTTGTAGAAACATATTTGTAGTCAATTTCTGAAAAGCTGGTTACCAAACATCAAGAAGTGTAGTTTCTTTAGCACATTCTAGAAATTTAGCATTTTGCATTCAAACTTAACATGTAAGATTCATTTATAGTTAATTTTGTAAAAATTTTAAAGGCATCTTATGTGCTAGGTAACACTTAACTAATAAGGTGTGATGTATAAAAATAAAATTGTTGATATACAGAATTTACCCATGCTAAACAGATGTTAAATCTCACAAAACGAAATTTAGCTAAGCCATGACTACTTCTAAAACACCACAGAGATAAGCGTGTGTAAGCAGGCCTGTTTGAAATTTTATTGATAGGATTCACACAAGATTCTTTAGCTATTTGTTAGCAAACCACTACAAAGAACTCTCAATTTCCACCCTGCCATTATGCACAACTCTATATCAAACTGGGGACATTAACAAACTACTCATTGAGGTATGACAGAATCATAGACATTTTTAAGGACTGGTGGGCTATAAACTTCTTGTTTTAGTCTTGAAAAAAAATACAGCTCTGCCAGATAGTTTTCATTTAAATTCATGTGATTTTTTATTCATTTTTTTGTAATTTTTGGACTCTTTATTCTCAAATTAGATCTAAAGTATCATTATTACTCAGATTTTCTTTTAAAAAGATTATTTGCTTTTAGATTTGTAATTTTTCATATTTCAGTGTCGCCATTATACTAGGTAATTTTCATCTTGAAGTAAAATTCAAGTACAGCTCATGCTATGCTGTTTCTCTATCATTAAGGTGCTTCCATTCTCATAAATAGTTGTTTAATATTTTAAAATATTTTTTTTAGATTTGAGTAAATAGATCCAGCCCTTTGTTTTATAAGTCTTTTGTATTAATATTTACTTTATCTGTGGGTTTTCACACAGTAAGATAATGGGGCTGTTTGAATACTTCATTTCTTAAGTTTTAAGGGTTTTTTGTTTTATGTATTCTATCTTTAAATAAGATTCAAGATGTTTTGTGGATAGTATTAAGACTTTGTAGAAAGAGGTTTCTTTCTGCTATAAAACCTAGAAATGTTTTAGCTAAATTATACTGACCTTTACATATGTATTTAATTGATGTATTTCAGCAGGGTTTGTTTGGTCGAATCCTGGAATTCATCTATGTATATCAGGCTCATCTCATACTAGGGATGATTCTTTTACCTTCCAAATGCTAGGATTATAGACGTGTGCAACAGCCAAGAGTCTCTTTTTAGTGACAAGCTAGCTTGTATTACTGTTTGTCTGACAGTGCCCTGGATTCAGAGAAACCATGAGCAACATGAGGCAAGGATTTTTATTGGTGGGAAGGGTCTACCAGCTTCAGAGCTTCTGGGTTACAGTTCTGGGATTGGTTCAAGTTCAGTTTATGAGCATCTGCTATGAATTTGTTAAATACTTTAAACTCTGGTGATGTTTTAATATTTAGCAATTGTTGTTCCCCTACATTACCTGATCAGCATGTCTACCTAGAGACTATCTGTTCCCTTCCAAGGGAGCGAATGTTTGGAATATCAGTATGCTGGTTGCTCCCTGAATTGTGCCTACTTCCAGACTCTCTGAACCCTTCATGGTACTAGATTCTGTCAATGAGAATCTTTTTTCCTTCTGTCTTTCATTAAGCCTGTCATGGCAGTTGTGTGGTCAAGCTGCTCTGAGGCACACAAGGGCTGTTACATTTACCTTAATTATGTAATTTAACTTAAATATTCTGGCCTGAAATAAGGTGTCCTAATGTTGGCCACTCATAATAAAAAGAATGTATTTGTTTTTATTTTGGAGCTAGGTAACAGGTCTCCTAAGTTAAATAAAACCTACAAATTTAAGCACAATCAATAATTTTTAAAGCAGCAAATATTTAAGACATAAAACAAAAAAATGATAGCTAATACTCACTAAATAGCATCTTTTTTGCTTGATAGTGTTTTGTAGAGATTGTGTGTTGAAGAAGTCTAAATTACTTAACATATTCATAGTAAAATGATAGGAATTTTTAACACATTTTCTTTTAAAAAAACTAAAAACTTTTTTGTTGATATTGCTTTGTGAAAGCTTACTTTATTATTAATCATACTTTTAAACTGATAGCATTCCAATTTTGTCTCTTCAAGTTTAACAACTAAAAAATAGATCCATACTCCTGGGAAATTCACTAAGTCAAGGTGATACTAGATTAAGATTTTTCCATTTAGAAAAGGTTGATGAATTTTATTCAGTAGTTTAAATTTATATATTTTTATCCTTATTTACATTGGTGTTTACATTCACCTTTCATAATTGTAGCTTTCATGATAAAGTTTCTATTTTAAATATTAATTTATTTAGTTATTAATTTTTAATAGGTTTAAATTAATAGTGACAAGAATCAACAAATAAATAAGTAGCTTTCAACTAAGTAGCAAGTATCTATCTACTTGATCAACACAAATAACCAACTTTTGCAATGTATTTAATGGTTGATATGGTTTTCAAAAATTTTATAAGAAATAACATTGATCATTATTTACTGTTTTTCATATTTCATTGCTTTTTACATTAGCAAAGGTTATTTTCTTCAAATGCACATAGTGTGTTACTGAGAGATTTGCATAAAGTCTTTCAGATGTGTAATTAAAGTTTAAATAAAAAATTAGGATTTTAAGTTATGGAATTATAATTGACTGAAAATCCCAGTGCATTATTAATTGTTTTCTAGATACACAGAACTAATGTGATGAAACTCTCTCCCTGCTTCTCTCTCTTCCACTCTTTCTCTTCTTTGTATATCTATCTGTATATGTATTAGTCTACTTATCTACCTTTGGTCTTTTGGTGAGTCTGTCTAGATGCTTTGTACTATTATATAATCATATAATAATGATCACAGGAAACTGATAAAGAAAGGTCATTTAGTAAACAATTCAAAGAGAACAATAATTGATATAATTGGGATTAAGCAGTAATACAGTTTCTGGAAAGGGTTGATTTGTTTCCTCAGGAACTCATCAGGTCAGGTACACCATCCAAGAGCATTTGTGTATGTGTACCTGTATCTTAAAATAGATCTTCAGCCATGCCCCAGATACTTTTTCCCCTAGGCCATAGGTGATTATCAGATCTTTGCTGTCCAAGAGGCCAGGCTTGTATGTCAAAGTGATAGTACCTAATATTCACTACAAAACCTTAACCTAGTACTTTTTTCCTCAGTTAACCAATAATAGCAATTACCACATGAGGTTTTGGCAGCAGAAGGCATTTTAACAGAATTAGAAGCAATAGGCATTTGGGCAACTTTTTCATGTCACTTCATTTTGCCTTCAGGCTGTTGGGGACTAATCTCTTGTGTATCCTCTCAATTTGATAAGAGATTGATGCTGTTCATGTTTTTTTATAATTATTTTGTCTAATAACATCCAGCTCTTGAACAAAATTTCAGGTTACTGGACAAGTTGTTGGCTCTCTATCAAATGTTCAGTTTAATGATAGGAATTAATGGCATATGCTCCTATACATAGCTATACTTATTTTGAACACAGTTCTATTGCCAGACTATTGAAATAACATTAAAAGGTAGTGCACTGTCCCAATTCTCTGTTTCTATTCATATTATTCAGTTTTGTTATATTTTCACATGTGTGTGTGTGTGTTTGTGTGTGGTGTGGTGTGTGTAGATTATATAGCACAGACTTTAAAACTTAATGTAATCTTCCTGCCTCTGGAAATATAAAGTTCATAGTCCAAGTCTGCTTATGGTGACCAGGAAACCAGGAGATGGAGTATGAACTATTAATCCTACCAACCCTAGGATTAAATTTAGTAGTGAGCTTCTATATGTGCTAGAAATGGAAGTTGGATGCTCTGAAAGAATATTCTTAGTTCTTAACTGGTAACATAATTTCCATTGTAAGTTTTCTGTTCTTGATTATGTTTTCTCTTCAAGACAACCTTGTCAGCGCAAGACATTTGATGATGATTCAAAAGTGAAATTATCTTTTACTT
>PVIH01027844.1:0-16219 GCA_004025045.1 Sigmodon hispidus | reverse complement strand
TTTTCCTGCTGGCTTCTGTGAGACCTTTGTAGTATGTGGAATTGATAGTACACTGGTGCCCAGAAGGTATCACTTCTACATCCTTCAAATGTGTACAGACAGTGACAGTGGGTAAAGACACCCCCATTAATACATCACAACTTGGGAGAGAGATACAGAGCTATAGCTGAACACATCTGGGCACCGATTTGGTCTGCCAACACATTACCTCATTCATCTCAAGCATTAGTGAGTTAGCCTTTAAGTTGTTATCCTATAACCTCCATTTTAGCAAAGGCAGCAGATGCAGTGAAGAAAATGACTCGTTTAAGTCTATGTGGTGGTGATACCCCAAGATAATTAGATCTGGGGACAACAATCTTAAGTCTATGCAGTCAGCCCATCATGCCATGACAGAAGCTTATAAACTGGTTCAAATAACACCTAATGTGCTACAATTTAACTAAAAAAGGGGCTAATTTCAGTACTTGAAATGACTGTAAAAATCTGCACAACCAAGCAATACAATTAAATGAATCTGTCCACAAGGGATATAGTCTACTATTCAAACAAATTTCTTGCCTTAAAATCAATAGTTTTAGCTTTGAAACATAATAACTGATATTTTCTACAAATGCTGTTAATGAGCTTACACCAAGAAATTTTAAATTTGTTTGTGCATTTCAAATTAAAGACTATCTCTGTGCATAGTACATGATCATACAAATACACATATTTCTACCCTAGAAAGCAGGAACTGAGTATATGTAGTGGTACCTAACATTATTGATTTCTCATTCCTAGTTTCTAGTACAATGACAAACATGTGGTGAGTGTTTAATAAACATTCATTGAATGAACAATTAAAACAATAAATATGGAAACAATACATCACAGCCTAACCTACAGAAAAGCATAGGACAAGGAAAACCAGCCACCACAGGGATTCCAGTTATGAGAATATATTACTAGAAAACTTCAGCACTCAGAAAATTTATTGACTATATATATGTTAATTAAATAAATCTTTGGTGTTTAAAAAGTGATCTATAGTTTATTATCAGACTAAGTGGTTAGATAAACAAGGTGATATGACAAAATATAAAATGAAATGTATTCTTATTCTATCATCTGTATTGACTATTGTGTACATCATCCTAGATTCCCTACCCTTGGGGAAACAATCAATATATTAATTTTGGCGAAGACTTCTAATTTGAACAAGAATGAATTTTAAATAAAATGTTATAAGCCAATATATCTCACAGTCAAATTTATTCTTTTAGTTGTTTTCAAAACATCTCAGTGGAAAGATCAAGTCCCCAAGCTCTCTTGGTATGATTCAGTGAAAATACTCCATCAGTAATGGCTCTGCTTACTGCTACAGCCACCTTAGATGTCATAGTTGCTCAGCCTCTGGGCTTCCTTTTCTGAGCATGTCAGGAGTCCAGTCAAGAAGGCAGAAGCTTTTGTTATATTAATGATTCTTCCAATTACAGAGTAATGGCCAGGTCTCAAGGGAGAAATGAGGACGGATTCTGATTTGGACCTTAGTTCCAGAAGCTTTCCTGTTGTGATGCATTGACTTTTCTGTGCTTGCCAAGGGAACATCTGGAAAGAGCCCAGCCTGCAAAAGCCATTCTGCAGCACTCTGAATGAGTGCAGAAACATAAATGGGCCAGTGGAATGCTGATGATTTCTAGGGACATTCAAAGGATAAAGGTGGTGATAAAGGAAAGGAATGCTTATGGATAAGAGAGCAAATATCCTGAATGCCCAGTTATCTTCATCAACCTCTGCTCAGACTATCGTTCTAATTGCATGCCGTGGTCCATGTAGATGCAGGCACTCTCCTTTGTGTTTCTGATCATTGGCAAGGATCTGTTTATGCCCTAGATATCTGTATAGCTGGCTCCTTACTGTTCAGATTTCAGGCTTTAATGTCATCTCCTTAGAGATTTCTGCTGCCATATTGCATAGTGTTGGCCCTCCAAAACTAAGCTTTTCTCCATTATTTTTTTATACTTTTGTATAATTAACTTCTTTACCATTTATCACACTCATTTTTATTTATTATAGTATTTCTTTTATTTTTAAGGTTATAATGTAGTTATATAATTTTCCCTTTTCTCTCTCCAATTCTTTCTATATATTTCTTCTTGATTTCTTTCAAATTCTTGGGTTCATTTTTGTTTGTGTATGTGTGTGTGTGTTGATAATTACATAAGTATGTGCTCAGTCTATATAATGTTACTTGTATGTATGTTTCCAGGGCTGGCCATTTGGTATTGGATAACCAATTGATGTGATCTTCCCTGGGGAAGATTATTACTCTTGCTCTCAGTTTTCCTTAGCTGTCTGTAGCTCTTTGTTGACATATCTTGGGCTTCCCCCACCTTTTCCACATTATCATGTCTATTGGTGCTGTCCTTGTAGATCACTGATTTTTATTTGCTGTTCATCACTTTTTCAGTTAGAAAACCCACTAGAGTAGTGGTGAAGTCAATCTTCTTGACTGTTTTGCCCTAGCACCTATCACACTGTCTGAAACACACTAACAACTTCATAAATATCTGTTCAGTGAATAAATGTTTGCATACCCAAGGAAAACGTACCTAACATTTTGTAACTTGCAAAATTAAAAGAAACTATTTAATTAATATAATTAAAAAGGATAGGTTTGTGAATGGCTGGATAAAATCTTTCGCATCCCCAATTGTGTGAGATCATATTTAGGAAAAGCAATGACTGAATAGTATACTAGCATTACCATATAAATGACCTATGTTTCCTTCTTTGTTTGTTTGGTTTTTTTATTTTTAAGTAATTTTTGTTACCACACAAAGTGATGGGATAAATTATGAAATTTTTATTTTCAGATATATATATATATCATTATTATACTTGGCTGTTTTTCTTCTGGTATGGTCCTCAACATTTTTTCCTTTTCCCTCTTTTGTGTTCCTTTCTCCCAGTAAATAGTACCTTATTTATCTTTCATTAAACAATATTTTGGTGGGGTAGTGCTATGGATTGAACTCAGAGCCTTCTATATGCAGACAAGTGCTTTGCCACTAAACTGAGCTACACCCACAACTCTGCAACTTGTGTTTGATACAGACACAACTATGAGAATTTCAGTGAGAAATAGTATTTCTCCAGGCCTCAGTTGTCTGCTTTGTGAAATGTGAATTACAATAGTAATTACTGATCACAGTTGTTAGAAGATCAAATAAAATGGCTTATTAAAATCACAGTGTGTTACTCAGTACTGTGTTCACAGCAACTGTTACTGTACTAAGGATAATATTTCAGTTTTAAACAACTAGGACAGCACATCATTGTTCTTTCTGTTCTCACAGATAACTATCATAGAACTTTAATACAACAACCACCCAAAATAGGCAGCTACAACCTCGAGGTGGACAGAAAGACACTTGCCATTTAGGTCAAGCGTTGCAAGACAGTCAACAGGATTTTTTTTTCAAGATGTTTCCTCAGAACTAAGAAGGCAGAAGCCAATATGAAATCTAAGGTAGGCAGAAGGTGTCAGCACAGAACCCCGGAAAGAGTGGCTCAGGGATGACTATTTAGCAATTGCCATAGAAAACTTAAGATGATTTGGTTATACCAGCACACAATTTCCGAATATCCACTCTGACTATATTTACAGTTCACAAAGCATTTTTTTCTTAAGGTTTTCACCTGATCTCTGCAGCAAACATGTGAGATTAGAAGGGGAAGTGTTATTATTCTTATTTTACAGATAAAGATCCTATGACTCAAAAAGGATTTACTATATGCTACAAAGCTCAGAGCATATGCATGAGCACTGAAACTCAAATATCCCTAGTCTAAATCCCTTCATATACTCTGCAAAGCTATAGTTTGTACTTCAGTATCCTGACTTGTAAGAGAGAAAAGCAATATCAAAATAGAGTCTAACATTGGCAGTCTCTCTCACTAAGAGAACGGGTAGACATGGCCTTGTGCTAAACTAAACATTGCTATTTTATGTTCAAGCAACTGTGTATGTTATATGTGACTATATAAGTCAGATGAGTAACACAACCCCACCCATGTGATTAAACAAGAAGGATTGTGTACTTCCTAAAGAGGATCAGAAGTTGGGACTCATTGTTGGGAAGGATTTCAGGGATCTAGATCTAATCTGTGAACATCTGTGTACATTTTCGATCATTCAGAGACCTTAGTTAGTACATTTCTCCATCTAAAATTATACACACATATATTATATATAAATATAATTATTTTGGTTCATACATATAAGTGTACTCAGTAAGGAGATCCAGTATGGAATTTGATACAGGTATACATTATGTAATTGGCATACATACCATCTACTTCCTGAAACATATCATTTCTTCATAATGAGAACATTCCAAACTCTTCTAGTTTTAATATATGCAGTGTACTGTTGTCAACTGCATTTATCCTACTGTTGCATAAAACAAGAAAGCTTATTATCTTATCTGTGTAACTTTATACCCATTGATAAGTTTCCTCCAAATCATTCATTTTTGCCCTTCCCAGACATTTCTCTCAACTTCCACAGAAGAAATACTCCTTAGCTTCCTCACTTGAGAACATGTAGCATTTATCTTTCTGTTCTTAATATTTTTCATTTAGCATGATGATTTAATGTGTGTTGCTGCACATGGCAGAATTTCAATCTCATTAAAAATGAATAGTAATATCTATGATTTTTTTAATCCGTTCTCTCATTAGTTATTGTGAGAAATATCAGAATGAAGATGATTGTACAGGTTTCTCTTTGACATACCGATTTCATTCCTCTGGATAGATATATGCTTTTATTTAACATATTGTTAAATGAAGCTATCCTCATACTTTATAAAGCATCAAAGCAGAAGACACAAAGTGCAGTAATTAATAATTGAAGGATAATAAAGAAAGGAGTCTTACTAAGACATCGGAAAAGTCTGAAAAGAATTGTATGATTTGAGTACACAGACTTAGTGTGGCTAAAAGTTACCATGTGTCAGACTCCATGCTTGACGTTTTATGTTAATTATTTTGTTTGCCTATAAATTAATGATGTGGAACATTCTTAGTATGTTCATGTTACAAAGAGGAAAGTAAAGCTTATACAGGCAGTACAGTCTGCTCAGATTTTCTAGGCTAAAATGTCAGTGTTGTACTGTTGCCCACAGATGACAGCCTTGCAGTGCAGTCCACCCTCTTTCTTTTATATTACAGTGTTTCACACTCAGTTTTCTGCCTCCTTTCTTTTGTTCCCAATGCCAAACTGATAATGGAATGGCTAACACATAACTGGTGTTCTTGCCCACATATGCTCTGTGGCCTTGCTTTCTGTTCAGAGTATACAATAGCTAGATATAGCTAATATTGAAAAGAAAGGTATAGAAATAGAAAAGAAATTTGAATTTTACTAAGTATCTGCTTTTATTCACATGCTGTGTTACATGTCTTTTAGAACCTATCATGATAATCTTTTTCACAACATTTCTTACATTTACAAAGTTTCTCATTTTTCAGGGTCCAAATTCCATATTTGTTACTTAAAATGTGGTAGTCATTAGGCTGGAAGTTGCCAAGAGAAGAGTGAACCAGGATGAGGAATTTGTCAAAAGTCATTTGAACACAAGACATATCATATCCTAGGAAAACAGAGTGAGTCCTTACTGGTCTTTATTAAGGTCTTTGAATTCCTTATATCATACTATTGTCAGTCATGTCTCTACTGAATACTAGAAGGGACCTAGGGAAGCATGTAAGATGAACAGGTTAAGGAATTTTTTTTCTTCTACTCGAGCTTTAGTGGATTCCTCCTTGTCATCATTCCCTTGTGGCTGGTCTTAGACTCTGTACCTCAGTCTTTCTTTCTCAGTAATTCAGTCGTTACAAATTTTGTAACTATTCTTGGTTATAGAATAAATAATTATAAGATTCGCTCATTGACCATAGAGTTCAATTCAAGAACTTTAAAATCTTCACTGTCATGCATTCTTCCTATTGAAATCCACAAAGAATGACCACTACACAGGCATTTTTAATATTCTGCTCTACCATATTGTAATATCCCTATTGCAATCTTGCAGACAGTATCTTCCAATTCTGTAATATGACTCAGTTCCACAATTTTTCTTCAAAACTTGTTAATTTTATGTTATTACTACTTCTGTTTATTATCTTGCCCACAAAACCACCCCGTATGTAATCTCACCTGCTCTAATCAATGGGTCCTCCAGCTTCTTTCTAAGCCAAAAAACAAGTTTAATAAGTCTATATCCTTGATAAGTATCTTTTGTTCCTATGTGTGTGACTTCTTTGTTATTATGAAATATTCATATTTTTACCCTATGGGCCAGTCTATTCTATGGAGGTGCATTGTTCACTTCTCTGTGTCTATTCTCCAAGTACTCATTAGGCAGAAATATACTGAACTTCTTTTTACACACAGTGATCATTCTCATGCACAACCCATCATAGGAACAGAAACACAAAGGAAACGCTTGGGAACATCATCATGAAGCTATGCCATTTTCTCTCTTTTACTATGCCAAGATTATACCTATATTCAAAAGGGTAAAAGGAAACAAAAAGAATTAGAGAAAGGAGAAAAATTTCTGTCTCCAACTATTATTACGCAATCCCAAAAATTTCAAGTGATTAAGTCTTGAGTCTTCCTTATACAGTGCAACTCAGTATGCATTATTCACAATCTGTAGCTGCAGAAACTGACACACTTAGTGGTTTACTGATTTGCATAATAGTATATAGTGTATAGTGTAATGTGGATTTCAATTCAGTACATTCTAATTATGAAAATGCTTTTATTTGTGGCTAAGATGCTGCCTTCTTTTCACACCCTGAAAGCTTTATTTCTAAAATAGTTGTCCTTGTGATAAATTTTATCTCAAATTCATAGAAAATTCACCCGCTTAGGATCTGTTTTTTTTCCATAGGTGTTTACTGATTGTGGTTCTGCAGCAAGTCTAATAAGCTGCTAAATGAATCTATCACCTACTGTATTTACACCAGACACAGTCATGAAGAGATATCATAAAGTAGGAAGCTAGAGTCCTCATTTATTTAGAGAAGACAAAAGATCTACCCAAGAGACAAGTTAAATTAAGTATTTTACTGAATTTTGACTTACTGACTTTCTTTAGTGTGTTAACAGCTAAGTCAGACATCTCATTTAATCATTACCTGAGAGGTAGTTCTTTCAGTTGTTTCCATTTTACAGAAAAATGGAAGCGATCAAAAAGGTAACCACAACTATGCTGCTGGTAAATTATAAAGATTTATAATCTAGTTTTGGGTTTACATTTTACCAAAGAGCTTGTGTTCTTTTCACTTCAATATACCACTTTCTGAATTGCCACATCAAGTAATATAAGTTATGAGGTTACTGTTCAGAATGAGAAGGAAAGTGGATCGGGCTTGTAAAAGAGTACCTAAACAGATGTAAACAATTGAAAGAAAGTCTATAAAAGATGAAGAAGTAGTAAGAATGTGTAGAATAATTGAGAGGGATCTGGGAACTGAAGATCAAAGCTCCTGGGGCAAGACCTAGAAGAGTAAAGGCCTGGTTGGGCTAGAGCCAGCTGTTAGTCATGTTTAGACTTAGACACTGCTGAAATGAGGAAATTATTGAGAAGACTTTGTATCTGTCATAATCTGTTTATAGGTCTCATTAACTTATAAATAATCACCTTCTGCCAAGTGCACCACATGTAGAACAAATAATTCTCCAATTTCCATAATTTGGATTTGATAGCTTTAAGCATAAGACTGAAAGGAGTTGTGGAAAGTGCTCAACATTTGTGGCCAAAACTGCTTCTGTCTAGAGACTATACTCTTCAGGTTGGCCAGATAATGATAGATTGATTTGAGATTTTGATATTAAAGTCTATCAGCTAACCACTTCTCTATTTAAAGAAAAGCATGCCAATCAAAACTTGGGTAATGTCTTTGCAAGTCTGGCCTACTGATTTGGACTTCAACTGCAAAGTCAGCCAGACCTAGAAACTAAAGTACATTTAGCTTTGTGAATGGAGGGTCTACTCCTTGACACCTATCAATTTCATTAATACTTCTTTTACTCACACATTCTGTACAAAGTCAGAGAAACTTCTCTAGTAACAAATTATATATCAATGATACCTGAAAATATAGTCTTTACTGACATATACTCTATTTTCAAAAAACTCAAGCAAATTTCCAAATAAGTGAACAAATCCTGATTACTATAAGGTATTAGCTTCACCATCTCAGAAATAAAGTATTCAAAAATGTAAAAATATATACTACTGACTAAAAGTAAGTTAATACATACATTGAATCTGAGGCTCATAAATATGGGATGTATATAATTCTCAAACAAATGAAACATTTACAAACTTAGACCTTTTTTTATTATGAATAAAGTCTCATTTTTTACCCATGTATCACCTTGTTCAAACTCCCTCTCCCCTCTCACCCCACCCAGTCACTCTCTCGAGTGACTCTCTCCATCTTCATATATATATATATATATACCTGCCATGGGTCCAAATTGCTTTCACACTCAAAATTGCTCATAGGATGAGAACAGAGGGCAAAGCAAGGTCACCTTTGGGTGATACTTGCTTGTTTTAATTTATTATTCTTATTGAGAAATTGGTTAATTGGATTCCTTTAGCAACTCACTTTTTTATTATTTTACTTATTTATTTATTTTTATGAATAAAGTCATATTTTTATCCATGTATCCCCTTGTTCAGACTCCGTTCCCCCTCCTGCCCCTCCCCATCACTCACTTTTATTTCAACTCTAAGATTTGTTTTTACTTGCAAATATAAAGGATGTCTGTCTCTGTTCATAACTTTAAAGTACAAACCTAAGGACAAAATCCATGAAATTCCTTTAACAGTTTCATAAAATAAAAAATAAAAATGATTCAGAGAGACATAAAAAACTTAGACCATAATTTAATCATAGTAAGGAACAAAATTTCAAATTCAAAATGAGCAATATTATATTAATATTTTCATGAAAGAAAGATAAAATATTAATAATAGCATTCCAAAGCTCTCACCAACAGTTGCTTTAAGTTTTTCTAGATGGATACTATAACTTAATGGCACGTGCTACATTTTTGTATTATGGTCAATATTATAGTTGTTAAAATGTCAAGGCTTGGCAGATACCTCAGTGGGAAACAGTGCTTGCTGTACAAGCAAAAGGACCTGAGTACAATCCGCTGAACCCACATAAAAATCAGGTGTGGCTTGTGGCTGCATGCCAAACCACATCTTTATGGGAAATAAGAAAGGAAGATCCCTGGAGCTTGCTGGCCAGCCAGTCTAGCCAAAACAACAAGCCCTAAATTTATTGAGAGGCCATATGGAAGGAATGACGTGGAGCCTGACTGAGTAGGAAACTGAACATCATCCTCTGGCCAACATGTATGTACACATGCACATAAGTGCCCTCTCTCTCTCTCTCTCTCTCTCTACACACACACACACACACACACACACACACACATAGAAAGAACTGGAACACCAACATACTCACCATAAACAAAACAATAAAAAAGATGTTATATATAATAAGTAGTAAAATAATTGCATGCCAGTAACTAAGCATTTAACACATGAAGTTAAAGTAAAATGGTCCAAATCATATGGCATCAAAATAAAGAAGCTAAATATTAAAACAGTAATTATAAAAACCTAAAAATTTTAAAAAGTCATTATTAATACTTAAAAGGATATAATGTGATAACATTGAATAATTTATATAGACTTCAACAAATCATATTAACAATAAAATAAAGATAACACTGGAAAATGTCAATTTTTAAAAATATGTTACTTAAATATTAACATTAAATATGAAAAATTGATAGATGGTATAATTCTATTGAAAATTAAAAGCAACAAAATTGCACTCAAAAGAAGAATAAGAAACTAAATGCTGAAGAAATAAATAGTAACTAAATGCTGAAGAAATAAATAGTATTACCTCTGTGTGACCACAGATACTAGATCCCATATAGTTTTTTTTTGATTAACTACAATTTTATTCATCTAAATTGAATTCCTATTAATATATTTTTATTGTTTAAATATTAACCTAATATAGGTTTATAGTCTATTTTAGAAACTGAATTAGTTTCTTCTTTTTCTTCTTCTTCTTCTTCTTCTTCTTATTATTATTATTATGAACAAAGAAGTCACACTTTCTATCCTTGTACATCCTTATTCAAGGTCCCCATATAGTTTTAAATGAAAATTTCATCAAAGTTTGAAAGAACATACCTAGAGACATAGATCTTTTTCTTAGCACATGATAAGCTCCAGGCTCAATCTTAGGTACTACTAAAGAAAATACAAGATGTTAACAAAACACCTTCAAAGAACATGCAAGTTGTATGTTAAATAAATCACTCCAGAGAACAAAAAAGGGGAGAAAACTGCCCAATTGTTATAAGACATGTATCTAAAATTTTAAATACCATGAAAATAGAAGGTAGACTATTTGGGAGAAAGAAGAGGATCGGCATAAATGGAGTGGGAAGAAAAGAGACGGTATCAGAGGCATAATCTTATAAAAATATATTACATACATGTGTAAAATGTCCTGATGCAATACATTGTTTCATGTAACTAATATATGTTGCTAAAATACTGTGATAACAAAATGAAATGAAATCATGATAAAAATGATAGTCACTGTGTAAGAATTCCTGGCACGTAGCAGCTACATGGTAAACTTGCTAGTCCAATAATCTGGCATGGGAACAGGTGAGATAAAAGAATTCCTGACAAACAGTAGTCCCCCGGTAAAGCCAACATGGCACCCGCAGAACATGCTGTATGGAGGGTATGCCCCTATGCGAGGCTATGTTAATCTGTGCCCACTCATTCTCTTATAAGGAGATGCCACGCGGAAGGTCACTCTCTTTTCTCTTCCCTTGTACCTGCTCGGCAACTTCCCAAATTCACTCTATTGTAGCAGCTGGTAGTGTGTCTGTTCTCATGTGTGAAACCAACACATTGGTTTCACATTTGATAACGTCTTTAAAGTCATAACTAAAATATTCAAACTTGTTTAGTAAAATCACTGCTTCCACAGCTAATAGATTTTTTCACAAAGACAGAACACAAGTGGAGGAAGGAAAGGCACTTCATAAATAGTATGGGGAAACTGAATCTCTACATGCAGAGCAGCCATGGCTCATAGTCCCAAGAAGCATCTAAAGCGTGTAGCAGCTCCAAAGCATTGGATGCTGGATAAATTGACTGGTGTTTTTGCTCCTTGTCCATCCACTGGTCCTCACAAGCTAAGGAAGGAAATGTCTGCCTCTGATCATTTTCTTACAGAACAGGCTTAAGCATGCCCTGACTGGAGATGAAGTTAAAAAAATCTGCATGCAGCGATTCATTAAGATTGATGGCAAAGTCAGGACCGATATAACCTACCCTGCTGACTTTATGGATGTTATCAGCATTGACAAGACTGGAGAGAATTTCTGCCTGATCTATGATACCAGGAGTCACTTTGCTGTTCATCGTATTACACCTGAAGAGGCCAAGTACAAGTTTTGCAAAGTGAGAAAGATCTTTGTGGGCACAAAAGGCATCCCACATCTGGTGACTCATGATGCTCGCTCTATTAGATACCCTGATCCCCTCATCAAGGTGAATAACATCATTCAGATTGATTTGGAGACAGGCAAAATAACTGACTTCATCAAGTTCGACACAGGTAACCTGTGTATGTTGACTGGAGGTGCTAACTTGAGGAGAATCGGTGTGATTACCAACAGAGGGAGACATCGCAGCTCTTTTGATGTTGTTCATGTGAAAGATGCCAATGGCAACAGCTTTGCTACCTGGCTTTCCAACATTTTTGTTATTGGCAAGGGCAACAAACCATGGATTTCTCTTCCCCGAGGAAAAAGAATCCGCCTCATCATTACTGAAGAGACTTGTGGCCAAAAAGAGCAGTGGTCTCTAGGAGACATACATGCTGGAGAGGTATTCGTATTCTTGCTACAAGCCTTTCTAGGCAATGTACTAGATTAAACAGCATGATGGAACTAAAAATAAAAAGAAGGAAAAGAAAAATGAAACTAAATCTCTCTCTCCTTTCTCAATAATCTTTTAAAGTTTAATTAAAAATGAACCATTTATATATGTCCTAACATTGTGAAAATTGTTAATAGAGGGAAAAAACAGGAAAATTTCAGAAGATTTATCTGAACAAAAGTTTTGGTTTTTGCATACAACTCTGAAACAATAAGCAACTATAGCAGATATGTAATTAGATCAGATTTAAAGGCAGCAAAGAAACAGAAAGCAGAATGAAGGAACAATCGGTACAATCAAAACTCTCACAAACTACACATTTGACAAGTGATCATCATTAGGACTACATGAAGAATTAGAATAATTGAATAGCAAAAAAATGAATTTAATGAATGACAGAATGAATCTATGTAATATGATTTCAAAAGTGGCAAGTGATCTGAATAACTAGATATTTCCTAAAATAAGATATACAAATTGTCAACCAGCATATGGACTATGCTCAACACAATTAATTATGTAGAAATGTAATTCCAAACCATAATAAAATTACTCTAGTTAGAATCACTATTATCAGAAAGGCAAAAGATAACAAATATGGGCAAGAATGAGGAAGATTATTCATGCATAGATGGTAGAAGTATAAATTAATATGCTTATTGCTGATGACAGTATAGAAGATTCTCAAAAATCAATTAATAAATGGGTTGGAGGTGTTTTGGTGGCTCTAGTGCTTGTTGTATGTAGCATGAGGACCTGGGTGAGAATGGTTTGATAACCAGCATCTACATAAAAATCAGGATGTGATGGTGTCTGCAACTACAGTGCTGGTTGGAGAAGGATTCTAGAATGTCTCTGGCCAATAATTATAGACAAAACATTTATGCTTTAGGTTCAGTAAGATACTTTAAAGAATAAGGTAGAGTATGATTGAGGAAGACAATTGATATTGATCTCTTTTTCTTTAATAGGCACAGGCATAACTGATATATACACACATGCACAAACATGCACGTGCAACTTTACACAAAAATTATGTATGACTGTCATATGATCTTCCAGTCTACTATTAGGTAGATAGCCAAAGGAAATTAAATTAGTATGCAGAAGAAACTTCACAACTTCCAAGTTTCTTTTCAGCACTATTCACAATGGATGGGATATAATATCAGCTTATGTTCCCATGGAACATAAACAGCTAATAAAAATGTGGGTTGGGGATGGAGGGATTATTCAGTGATTAGATGTACTTGTTACTACTTTTGGAGAGAACCTGGTTGTCTTTCCCAACATACACATGTTAGCTCACAACTGTCCATAAGTCTAGCCCCAGAAGATCTGAAACCCTCTTCTAACCTTCATGGGAACTATGCATGCACATGGTACACTTACAATACAAAAAAGAAAGTGTTTATATACATAAAATAAAATAAAAAAATCTAAAAAACATTTAAAAGAAATGTAGTATTCTCACAATGGAATACTATTCATTCACAAATGGAATAGAGTTCTGAGATTTTTAGCAACATTGAATTGGAAGAAATCTAATGTTACATGGAGAAAATGAAATACTGCATAAAACTCACTGATAATTTGGAAACTAAATAGTTGATCTCATAAAGATAAAGAGTAGAATTTTGGTTTACTAGAGCCTGGGAAATGGAGTGATGCAGAGAGGAAATCAACAAGCATAAGCCAACAGATAGAAGGAATAAATTCTATATCATAGTAGGATAGGAGATTAATTGTTGACATTTTTAAGATTTGTTTTTTTATTTTAACATTACATTTTATGAATTCTTTAAAAAAATTATGACTTATTTTGTTCATGTCTATCCTCAAATTCTTCCCCTAACTCCTTACAAATCGACATCAATTTCTCCTCATCCTTCAATTTCATGTTCTTTTCATAAAAATAATAATAATAACTTATTCTGTCCAATTTGGACTGTTGATATACCCATGGGTATGTGGCTATCCACCAGAGCATGATCATATAATTGACTTTCTCTCTCCCAACAGCTATCAATCTCCAGAAGCTTCTCAGCTAAGGATAGGAATTCATTCCCACCTTCATCACCCATGCTGGGATTTTTGGCTCATGGGGGCTTGTGCAGGTCTGGACAGATCCATGGGGCTACAGTAACAGGCAGTTGACATAGATGGTAAAAACCAAAATAGGGTTCTTTGCAAAAAAAAAAAAAACAAGTCCTCTTAGCAATGATCCCTCTTTCCAGCCTTCTTGAGAACAGTTAATTGAATATTTTAACATAGCTTATGGAGAGGATTTTGAATATTGCCAACATGTAAAAAAAGGACAAATGTCTGGGGTGATATGCCTTAATACTTTGGTCTGATCTTTACTCATTACACACAATTGCTATATGTCAATGAAAATAAAAATAAAATGCAAAGTATTTGTAAATTTTACTGAGAAAGGTAATAATTTAAAATATATTTACATATACATATGTGCATTAAATAACAATCAATGTCAAAAGAAACCATGAATTTGAAGGAGAAAGGGATGTTGTGTGGGAGGGTTCAGAGGAAGAAAAGTGAAGAGAGAAGTGTAATTCCATTATAATCTCAAAACATAATACATTATAACAAAATAAAATTGGTTCCATGTCTTTAAGGACAGCCCAACATTTTGCAAAAATCTAATTTACATTTATGCACACACATTATGTGTGATATAAATGCCTGTGAATGGATGAAAGTCAGAAGAGGATTTGGGGTATCTCATTTTACCTCTCTCCATTTTAGTCCCCTGAGACAGTCTCTCAATGAATATGGAACTAGGCAAGCTGTCAGTAAACAATCCTCACTGATAATCCTCCTGCCTCAGTGATCCTCTTGCCTTAGCTCACTACAGTTCTGGAGCTAATGGTGGGCCTTGATTATGCTCATCTTTTTATATGGGTTCTAGAGTTTTCAATATAGATTCTTTAGCTTGGAGAGTATTCTTACCTGCTGGTCCTTCATCTCCCTAGCTCCTTAGCTTACATTTTAAAATACATTAATTGTGAAAATTATTGTGGTTCTGTGTGGTATTTCCATGCATTTATATGTCCACCCACCATTTTTCAACGCAGGGGTTTCCTTTCCTAGTCACTTTCTCCTTCTGCTCCTCAAGCATGCTTTCATGTCCCTAAAAGTCTCCCAGGATTTTTTTCATCCATATCTTTCTAATATTATTTTTCTGTAGGTTTCAATATTCATTTCCATACATGAGTCAAAGTACATGGGTATGTGTTGTTTTATGTCCGTCTTCCTTCATTTGGTTTTATGATTTCCAGTTCCAGGCTAGAATAACTTTAGAAAATCGTAAAGTCACTATGCAAGGTGATTAAAGAAAAAGCAGTATGTACTCATCACAATATTTTTTTAAAGTAAAATAAAATTCAGTATCTTTGTATTTTAAAAGACTCAAAATCAAGACTAGTGGGAGGTATTTAATAGAATTAGGGATGTATGCTATAGACCTATCATAAACATTATCGTTAATTGAGAAACTCCAGGAATATTTTTATTAGATTCAAGAATAAGTTGATGATCCATGGTCTTCAGACTATTTAGCTATTTTACTGCTTATTTAGTAAAAATACAAATAGAATTATGCATTGATTAGAAATTATCACTTTAAAGTTTCAACATAGACAAACAATGGAAAATAATTATTCACAGATTTGATGGAAATAAGGTTAGAAATCAAACTCAATGTTTTATCACTGCTAAACAAAATACATTTAGTTTGATTTAAATTAATTTGCATATATCTGCTTAGCAATGAGTATACACATGTTTTCATCTATGTGCCAGACACTAGGTTATCTTTTCTGTGCAATGTCTATTAATATCTTGTGCATAATTTACTTAGATTGTACAGTCTATATGTATGTGTTACTTTTTTTCAGAGTTGGTCAACATTTTATTTCTACTGAAGCTGTAGAGCCAGCTGATTAACCATGCCCTGGCCATCTTCGGTTCCAGGAACACAGTTCATTCTGCCTTGTACTCCCTAAATTTTTTTTAAATTCCAATTGTCAATGTAAATATATTTTTATTAATAAAATTTGTTTTTAAACAACTTTCCACATGGACATAATGAATAATTAACACTCCCATCTTCACTATCAACCAATCCT
>PVIH01027843.1:0-16222 GCA_004025045.1 Sigmodon hispidus | reverse complement strand
CTCTCTGTCTCCTTTCCTCCCTCTGTCCGTCTGTTATTATAACCATATCTCTTGGTTATAATAATAAAGTCCTACCTAGAAATAGTTTCTAAGTGTCTTCTGCTGCCTCCAGCTTCCTCTCCACTGATTATGAGGCCTCTCTATTCATAGACACCTGCCACCAGTTAACCGCGTAGTTCATCATCATATCATGCCAGATTACACATGATCCCAACACCTTCTAACATGTTTACCTTCCCTCTCTGACCAGCATTTCCCAGCAGCTCCACTGCCTGGCAGGGCCCTGACTAACCTCTCTTACCTGGTGTTTTGCTGTGTTCCTACTGAGAACACTGGCAGTTGATCAGTCCCAGCTTCTGAATGCTTTGTTAGCTTTTCTTCTCCAAGCCAGTCACAGCTGCCTTAGGTGGGGCATGGCAAGAAGTGTTCTTAAACCCATGAAAGAGAAACCTTAGATTTTGCAGAAGTGCAGTGGGGTGAGACTTCACCTCCAAGCAAGCTCTAGAAAGGTTCCGATGTCCACAAGGAGGAAGAGTAAACCCAACTGAAGGAGCAAACAGACACAAAGCTCAGTCTTAAGAACCTGATCTCTTGCTAAGGGCTTAGAACTTCTGTTTTGACTGTAGCTTCAGGGGTTTTATTTTGTTACTTTTTTTTTAAGCTCTTTGATTTTATTTCTTAACAAAAAGATATACTTTGTATATTTGTATAATAGTTACCACATGCTTGGCAATGTGAGTTCCAGTGAGTACACATAAATATATTTATGCATACATACATAATTACATATATATACATACATATATATATTTGTGTATTGGGCCAGATACTAAACTACTCATATTTAGGAGTTTACAGTGTAATAAAAAAAATTCAGGTAGATAAATAAGCATGTTATGAATTAATAGCTATGAATACTGTTCACAGGGTGATTCATACTAAGGGGATAAAGTTATTGAAAGACATCCACCCCAGTTGAGCTGCATTTTGAAGAATTGTTAGGTGAACAGAGTGGAAAGGACCTTTAAAGGGAGAATTGTGTGTGAAAAGACCCAAAAGTGTGAAGAAGAAAAGAAAATGTAGGGAGCTTGCTCTTGAATCTCTTTTCTGCTCACCATTGGCGTGAGCTACAGCATCCCTGCCCCTCCCTAAAGCATGTCACCACTCAGATCCTGCTTCTGCCTGTATTTCTGTCTAATCAATTCTGCATATTTTTCCAGATTAGTATAGTTACAATAGTGCATTTTTACTCAACGAGGTGTTTCTGTTTGTTTGTTTTCAGATAGTGTATTGATGTGAACCCTCCTGCATCCTCCTCCTGGGTGCTGGGATACAGCTGTATACCACTATGCTCATTTTGACTAATAACCACAGAGGCGAGTTTTTATATGTGATTTAACCACTGTGGTTTGAGCATTTCCCCATAAATTGGAGTGAATACTCAGCTGGTGGGACTGTTTGGGAATGAGGATCCTTTAGGAGGTGGGGATTTGCAGAGGGAGTGAGTCACTGATTTGCTAGAGGAAGCATGCCTCCACCCTCTCTTTTTTAAACTGCAAGTGGGTCCTGAGGTTTTATACACAGCTGCACTTTTTGTTTGCTCTATGTTTCCTGGTTGACATAATTACAACTGGCCTACTCCTGTCTACCTTCTTGGTATAATGACTTAAACTGTGAGATAAAGTAGCCTTTAAAGCCTTTAAGAATCCATCAAATTGATTCTTCCTGGGTCTTTGGTCACAGAAACAAGGCAAGAAACTAATGATATCTGCAGTTGTGATTATGCATGATTTAATATGCAGCTAGGCATGGCGGCTCACTCCTGTAATCCTAGCACTAAGGAAAGGCCAGCTCTGCTTACTTGGAACAGTGTCTTGAAACAAAAAAATAAACAAAACAGAAAACATGTTTTTAATGCTTTGAAGAGACTGGAGAAATGACTAGTGGTCAGGAGTATGTAATGCTTTGCATGGGACCTGAGTTCAGTTCCCAATACCTGTGCCAGGCAGCTCATAACCTCCTGTGCCTCTGTCTCCAGGGAGACCCTGATGTTTTTGCTCTTGATGGGAACCTGCAATCACACACATGTACCTCCCTGACCCCTCATGCACCTTTATTAAAAAACTTTGAAAATAGCTTTTTAGATTTGTCTCTTCTTTGACATTGTCATAAACACACACTCACACACACACCATTCTGATCACATTCATGCCTCTACCCTCTCTTTTTTTAAACTTACTATTTATTTATTTATTTAATGAGTGTTTTTGCACACATATGTACTAACACACACACACACAAACTCATGTCATGGTGCATGTGTAGAGATTCAAGGCTGGTTTTCAAGAGTTGGGTCTCTGATTAGACCATGTAGATTCCAAGAATTAACTCATTTATCTCATTTTGATCGCAGGCTCCTTTATCTCTAGTCATCTCACAAGCCCCCTCTTCAATCTCTTCTACTCTCCTCACACTCCAACCATTCCCCCCCCTTCCTACTACGAGGCACTTTCATGCATTTAGGTTAATGTAAACCACTGGGTTTCAACAGGGCTGCTCATGTAGGTGTGAGTATACAGGTGTCTACTGGAGCGTGAGTAACTCAAAATGATATCATTGAATACAATGACTCTCTGGTAAGCCATCAACTATGGTTAGCTCCCCTTGGGGGCAGTCTCATGAACCTCTCCCTATCTATGACTGAATGCTTATGGACTCAGTCTTGTGCAGCCCCTAGCAAGCAGCCACAGAGGTTATGAGTTCAGGCATGCCACAGCCTAGCTCTGTGTGTAGGACACATCATCATAGCCAACATCCAGCTGTTACATTCTTTTCTCCTTACTCTTTCCTGATGGTTTTTGAGCCTTGGAGAAGAGGATATAGGTGGCCCATTAAAAACTGAGCACTTGATGGTGGTGATATAGTGTATATTTAATAAAAATGACCTGAAATATCAGAGAACAGAGCCACCCACAGAGCCAAGCCATGAAGGTCACACCTTTAATCACAACCCTTGGGAGGCAGAAATCCTATGGATCTCTGTAAATTCAAGGCCAAACAGAGTCTGGTGGTGGTGACACAAACCTTTCATCCTAGTTCTTGTAAAGCTGAGTCAGAGAGTGAGATAGCTGGATGGAGACAGAGGGAGGAGTTCAGTTTCGTGTGTGTTCCCTTTCTGCTGAGGACTCAGAGGCACTGACTTTGAGGATTCCTGGAGACAGAATCTACCCCATTCAGCCAGAGGAGTTGGCTGGTGAGAAGTGGCTGTGGCTTGTTTCTCTGTCTCTCTGATATTTCAGCTTTTTCCCAATATCTGGCTCTGGGTTTTTATTAATAATACTGAATAGAAACTGTTCAATACTTGGTATTTACCTGTTCTTAACATTTTGACCAACCATGAGTGGCCATTAATTACCTTAGATGTGATTTTATTTTTCTGTCTACAGTCCACAATATACTTTCTTTGTTCTGTATATTCAGTGTTTCAACCATGACATAATATGGAGATTTTATTTTCTGTTTCTATTCAGCATTCTGTGAATTTCTTCTGTTTAGATGGACATGTGTCTTTCCCTAGCTTTGGGAAATTTTCTTCTATGAATTCATGGAAAGTATTTTCTATACCTTTGGTGCAAAAATCTTTTCCTTCTAGTCCCACAGTTCATGTTGTCCCAGAGATTCTGTATGTTCAGTTCATACATTTTAGAAACACTGTGGTTGTGGTGGCTGGTAGGTTATGCTGAAGAGGTAAAGACAGGAGAACCTTGAGGCCAGTTGGAACTACATAGTTTTTTTTTTTAAATATATATTATTTAGTTTGACTAAATAACCCAATTCTTTTACTCAGTCTTCAAGTCTTGATATACTGTCTTCCAAATGTTTTCATTCAGTTGGCAAGTGTTTCCTGTAATGGGGGTGCTGGTATTCATTTAGGAGATCATCAAGTCATTCTAAGGGGAGATAAAGGATTGAAGATCCAGTAAAGACAGAAGACTGACCTACAGAGGAAGTATTGCAAACAGCTCCCTTCGGAAGGGAAGAGCCCTCTAACTGGACTCTGAGTTTATAGGCTGTTTTCCCTGTTGGTCCTGTCAGATACCCACCCCACATCTTCTCATCATCTCTCCTCATGATACCTTCTGGGAATAAGAAGCCATCGTCCCTGTCTCCCTGAAGGATTATGAGTTAGAGTCCCTGCTAGGAAGACAGAGAAGGACAAAGCGCATGACTAGGTAGTAAAGAGAGTGAACTTTAAAGATGGCTGCTTCCTTCCACACCCTGATGATGAGACAAAAGCCGGACAAGCCTAAAACAAAGCCTGGAAGATTTCCTCTTCCCAGCAGGCCCTGCACTGATGGATTTCCCCAAAGTTGCATGCCCTTCAGTTACCCTGACTGTATTCAAAGTTACCAACTCCTAAATTAGGGAAGGAAGGGTCTCCAGTCCCTTAAAAGCCCTAGTCTTTGAGGAGAGACTGGATTTTTCAGATACCTAAATTCTCTCTGCTTTCCAGTGATTCTCTTCCTCTATGTGCTTGTTGTATTTTCTCACCCCCAATAAAAGCCTTTGTTTACCCTGTGATTCTGTCTTCTCTGTCTCAGATTTTCACTGCTCTTATCTATTGCACTGAATATTTTTTTCCTGCCTTTCAATTCTTTAACTGTCAGGGAAAATGAACCCAATGAACACAGTGGCATTTCCATGTTTCCATAACCGAAGCTTTCTTTGACTTACTTAAGTGTTTTCATAATCATTTCAGTTTGGATTTTGTTCAGTTTTTTTCTTTTTGCGTTTCCCATCTTTATTTGACACTCAGCAGGTTAGTTCTCATCCACATTGACTGTCTGTAGATATTTAAATGTGATAACTGGTATGTCAGTTACCAACGTGTAGATCTTATTTGGGGAGTCTTCATCTTCATTACGTTTTCTGGACAAGCACACATGAATACAGTATGGGTCATTCCTTTGGCCTAGACACCTTTATTGAGCCTGGTGACAATGCGTACATCTGGAGTCCCCATCTTCTTCATGCAAACTTCTGGATTTCTTTGAGTGCCCTAGGGGCATGCTTCTTGAAGCCCACTCCATGGATGCACTTGTAAATATATATTCAGTATTTTTGTCTCATCACTGAATTGTATTTTCCCATCCTGAATTTGACTTCTGTAGATCATTCAGATATCTGTATTCCCTTAGAATTAATTCAGGACCCCTGAAGAGACCACCAGAGATGCCAACTGTCTTGTACTTTGTATCAACAGAACTCAGGCCTGTGTTAAGCTGGGGTTAGGGGTTTGCTTAAAATAGAGGCTTCCCTGGTTCTTCATCTCCCCCCTCGAATGTGCCTAATGGAACCCAATCATGGGTTTTGGACAGTTAGCGCTAGCTCTTTCTGTTTCTTTTGGTTATAGGCATGTAGTCTTGAGTTCTCTGTATCATAAGTGGAATTTACTTAGTCACTTTTTAATATATTGGAGCAGTCTATTTATGACACAGGGCCTAAAGGTGATGGCCAAGAAAAAGAGCATCAAGGGTCCCATGAGAGATGAGATCAGAGTAGCAAACTAAGAGGACTTAGAATATTAATACTAATATGGCTTGCCTCATTTTTTTAAAAAGTTTTTTTCAATGGTACTTATTGACTATCAGTCTCCTGCCAGTATTTAGCCTTAGAAACTTTGTTTCTAGTTACTTCTTGTAAGTTTGGCTGTTAGAGCAAAGTGTAACTGTAACATTAAACAAGTATTGTTTTTAAACGAAAATACTTGAGGTTTGTTGCTTTTTTAGTCTAGAAGGGAATATAAGAAAGAGAGAGCAGATAAGAACTTAGAAATATATTTTTTAACTTAAACATGTTTTTAAAGCAATAATTATCTTTACATATATACAGTTATGCCCAAGTTTTAAATATATAGAGATCTCTCTATATATATACATAAAAAGAGAGAGATAAAGCCAGCTTACATTTACAGAGTCAAATCTATGTCACATATATGTCTATGTAACTATACATATATCATAAACATTTTGCAGTGAAGCTATTTTTAAAATGAAGAAAACTAAACAAAATTAACTCAATATTGAAAAACTTTTCATTTATTTTACAGTTTTTAAAAAATTTAGTATATGCAGGTATGAGAAACTACAGCAAACACAGTCTACATCACTTCTGGACTTTTATAATATTTTATATATTTTTAGTCTATCTAAATTTTTAGGCATCTTTATTTTAGACAATATTTTATCATTTTGGTCTTTTGCCTTTCTTGATTTCTGAACAACACAAAAAGTCTTATTAAAGTATTTCTTGCATTTTTTTCAGTAGTCTAGGAGTTAGTGTATGGCTATAATATTTTAAATAAGAACAGAAACATGCATACACTGTAGTAACATACTACCAACATGAAGCATCTGAAACTAGCAGTATAAGTTTTTAATCTTAACTAATAATAATTTGTAACTTCTCTAAAAAATGACAAATATTTATAAAATGTTTATAACCCATTGAATCTGAATGATCAAGGCTGTAGTCACCTTGGCTTGGCAACCACAGGCAATGAATGACTTACCTTAAAGAAATAAAAGAAAATACAAACAAAAAATTGGAAGAGATGAACAAATCCCTAAAAGAAAACCAAGAAAAGGTAAACTAAAAAATGAAAGAAATACTCTGGGAACTAAAAACTGAAATAGAAGCAATAAACAAGGCACAAAATGAGGCAAAAGTGGAAAAAGAAAATCTGTAGAAGAGAGCTGGAACTACAGATACAAGCATAACCAACAGAATCCAAGAGATGGAAGAGAGAATCTCTGGAGTGGAACACTCAGTAGCAGAAATAGATACATCAGTCAAAAAAAAATGCCAAAACCAAAAAAGCCATAACTCAAAATGTTCAGAAAATCTGGGACACCATGAAAAGACCTAACCTGAGAATAATAGGAATAGAAGAAGGAGAAGAATACCAGCTCAAAGGCACAGATAATGCATTCAATAAAATCATAGAAGAAAACTGTCCTAACTTAAAGAAGGAAATGCCTATAAAGATACAAGAAGCTTACAGAACACCAAATAGATATGACCCCCCAAAAAAGTCCGCTCGCCATATAATAATCAAACCACAAAACATACAAAACAAAGAAAAAACTTTTAAGAGCTGCAAAAGAAAAGGGCCAACTTACTTATAAAGGCAGACCCATCAGAATAACACGTGACTATTCAATGGAAACGATGAAAGCTAGAAGAGCTTCATCAGAAGTTATACAGACACTAAAAGAGTATGGCTGCCAACCTAGACTACTATACCAAGCAAAATTATCAATCACCATAGATGGAGTGAACAAGATATTTCATAACAAAGTCAGACTGAAACAATACCTATCTACCAATCTAGCCCTCCAGAAAGCATTAGAGGGAAAACTCCAAACTAACCCTAACCCTAACCCTAACCCTAGAATTTAATGAAAAAGAATCCACAATGTATCCAAACTTGTGAGACACAATGAAAGCAGTCTTAAGAGGAAAATTCATAGCAGTAGATGCCTATTCGAAAACCTAGAGAAATCCCACACTAGAGAAATAACAGCTCAGCTGAAAGCCTTAGAACAATTACAAGCAAACTCATCTAGAAGGAGTAGATGGCAAGAAATAATCAAACTTAGAGCTGAAATCAATAAAATTGAAACAAAAAGAACAGTACAAATAATCAATGAATCAAAGAATTGGTTCTTTGAGAAAGTCACCAAGATAGATAAGCCCTTATCCAAACTAATCAAAAAGCAGAGACAGAGTATCCAAACGAACAAAATCAGAAATGAAAAGGGGGACATAGGGACCGGGTGCTGTCTGCAGAGTGAGTCCCAGTGCTCTCTGTAGCAGGCACAGATAAAGTCTGCCTGTCACCACACCCCCAGCTGCTGCTGAGGGAATTTGCACGGCTACTCACCTCCACCTCCAACTGAGCGACCAGATAACGACTGGGGTCCCTGAAGGACAGACTCAAACCCCGCCCAGAGAGGTGACAGGAGGCACACAAGCCCGAGTGCCACAACTGACCAGGAGCCACCTAATTGTGAACCACTGAAGCCATGGGCAAACGTCAGTGCAAAAACTTACATAATAATACAAAAAACAACAAGGTAACTCCAGAAGAAAGTGGTGATCTTACAAATACAAGACCTGAACTGAGCAATGAAGAGGAAACAGAAGGAAGCAAACCAAAAATTCCTTTTTGATGATCATCGAAGCTCTCAAAGAAGATATGAAAAATAGCCTTAAAGAAATAGAAGAAAATACAAACAAAAAATTGGAAGAGATGACCAAATCTATGAAAGAAACATGCCAGGAACTAACAGCTAAAATAGAAGCAATAAAAAAAGGCACAAAATGAGGCAAAGATGGAAATAGAATATCTGAAGGAAAAAGCTGGAACCACAGATACAAGCATAACAAACAGAGTTCAAGAGATGGAAGATAGAATCTCTGAAGTGGAAGACTCAGTAGCTCAAATAGATATGTCAGTCAAAGAAAACAGTAAAACTTTAAAAGCCATAACTCAAAATGTTCAGAAAATCTGGGACACCATGAAAAGACCTAATTTGAGAATAATAGGAATAGAAGAAGGAGAAGAATACCATCTCAAAGGCACAGATAATGTTTTCAATAAAATCATAGAAGAAAACTTTCCTAACCTGAAGAAGGAAATGCCTATAAAGATACAAGAAGCTTACAGAACACCAAATAGATATGACCCCCCAAAAAGGTCAGCACGTCACATTATAATCAAGCCACAAAACATACAGAACAAAGAAAAAATTTTAAGAGCTGCAAAACAAAAGGGCCAACTAACATATAAAGGCAGACCCATCAGAATAACACCTGACTATTCAATGGAAACGATGAAAGCTAGAACGGCTTGGTCAGAAGTTATACAGACGCTAAAAGAGCATGGCTGCCAAACTAGAATACTATACCCTGCAAAATAATCAATCACCATAGATGGAGTAAACAAGGTATTTCAGAACAAAGTCAGACTAAAAGAATATCTATCTACCAATCCAGCACTACAGAGAGTATTAGAGGGAAAACTCCAACTAAGGACCCCAGATACACCCACAAAATCACAAACAATCAATAATTCCACAGAAGAATACCACAGAGAAAGGAAATATAAACAAGTTACCACCAAAAATGGCAGGAAATATGAATCAATGGTCACTAATTTCCCTTAATATCAATGGTCTCAACTCTCCTATAAAAGTCACACACTAACAAGATGGATACAACAACAGAAGCCATCCTTCTGTTGCCTACAAGAAACACACCTCAACCACAAAGACAGACACAGGCTTAGAATAAAGGGTTGGGAAAAGATTTTCCAGTCAAATGGTCCTAAGAAACAAGCGGGGGTTGCAATCCTAATATCTAACAAAGTAGACTTTACGTTAAAAGCAATTAAAAGGGACCAAGATGGTCACTACTTATTCATCACAGGAAAAATTGGTCAAGAGGAGATTTCAATCTTGATTATTTATGCCCCTAATATAAGGGCACCTACTTATGTAAAAGAAACACTGCTAAAGCTCGAATCCCACATCAATTCTTACATCCTAATAGTGGGAGACTTCAATACCCCACTTTCAACCCTGGATAGATCAACCAGACAGAGTCTCAACAGAGAAATAAGGAGTCTAAATGAGGTTATGATGCAAATGGAATTCATAGATATCTACAGAACCTTCCACCCAAAGGCAAAGGAATATGCATATTTCTCAGCTCCTCATGGAACTTTCTCCAAAACTGACCACATAATTGGTCATAAAGCAAATATCAGCAGATACAAAAAAATGGAAATAATCCCTTGTAACATATCGGACCACAAGGGCCTAAAGTTAGAGTTCAACAACATCAAAACCCAAAGAAAGCCTACCAACTCATGGAAACTAAACATCACTCAGCTGAACCATCTCTGGCTCAAGGAAGAAATTAAGAAAGAAATCAAAGTCTTCCTAGAATTCAATGAAAATGAATCTACAACGTATCCAAACTTGTGGGACACAATGAAAGCAATCTTAAGAGGAAAATTCATAGCACTAGATGCCTATATGAAAAACCTTGAGAAATCCCACACTAGAGACCTAACAGCTCAGCTGAAAGCCTTAGAACAATTAGAAGCGAACTCACCTAGAAGGAGTAGACGGTAGGAAATAATCAAACTTAGAGCTGAAATCAATACAATTGAAACAAAAAGAACAATACAAAGAATCAATGAATCGAAGAGTTGGTTCTTTGAGAAAGTTAACAAGATAGATAAGCCCTTAGCCAAACTAATCAAAAAACAGAGAGTGTCCAAATCAACAAAATCAGAAATGAAAAGGGGGACATAACAACAGACCCCCAGGAAATACAGAGAATTATCATATCATATTTTGAAAATCTGTATTCTACAAAAATGGAAAACCTAGAAGAAATGGACAGCTTTCTGTACAGGTACCATCTACCAAAATTAAATGAAGATCAGATTAATTACCTAAACAGGCTTATAACCCTTAAGGAAATTGAAGCTGTCATTAAAAACCTCCCCAAAAATAAAAGTCCTGATCCAGATGGTTTTAGTGCCTAATTCTACCAGACATTCAAAGAAGAATTACTACCGTTACTCCTCAAACTATTTCACACAGTAGAAACTGAAGGAATATTGCCAAATTCCTTTTATGAGATCACAATCACCCTAATACCCAAGCCACTCAAAGACACAACAAAGAAGGAGAATTACAGACCAATTTCCCTCATGACTATTGATGCGAAAATTCTCAACAAAATTTTGGCAAACCGTATACAACAATGTATAAAAGATAGCATCCACTACAACCAAGTAGGCTTCACCCCAGAAATGCAGGGCTGGTTTAACATAAAAAAAACTGTAAATGTTATCCATCATATAAACAAACTAAAGCAACAAAACCACATGGTCATATCCTTAGATGCGGAAAAAGCCTTTGACAAAATCCAACACTCCTTTGTGATTAAAGCCCTGGAGAGATCTGGAATACAGGGAGAATACCTAAATATAATAAAGGCCATTTACAAGAAGCCAACAGCCAGTATCAAACTTAATGGAGAAAAACTTAAAGCAATCCCACTAAAATCAGAAACTAGTTTAGGATGTCCTCTCTCCCCTTATCTATTCAATATAGTTCTCGAAGTTTTAGCTAAAGCAAGAAGGGAATGAAAATAGATTAAGGGGATACAAATTGGGGAAAAGAAGAAGTGAAACTATCTCTATTTGCAGATGATATGATTGTATACATAAGTGACCCACAAAATTCTTCCAAGGAACTGTTACAGCTGATAAACACCTTCAGCAATGTAGCACGATACAAGATTAACTCAAAGAAATCAGTAGCCCTTCTATACACTAAAGACAGAAGAGCTGAAAAAGAAATAAGGGAAACATTACCCTTCATAATAGCTGCAAATAGTATTAAATACCTTGGAGTAACTATAACCAAAGAATTAACAGACCTATTTGACAAAAATTTTAAATCACTGAAGAAAGAAATTGAAGAGGATATCAGAAAATGGAAAGCTCTCCCATGTTCCTGAATTGGTAGGATCAACATAGTAAAAATGGCAATTCTACCAAAGGCAATCTACAGATTCAATGCACTGCCCATCAAAATCCCAACACAGTATTTTACGGACTTTGAAAAAACAATACTCAATTTCATTTGGAGTAATAGGATGCCAAAACAATTTTGCTCAACAAAAGAACCTCAGGAGGTATCACCATCCCTGACTTCAAGTTATACTATAGAGCTACAGTAATAAAAACAGCCTGGTACTGGCATAAAAACAGGCTTGTGGATCAATGGAATCGAACAGAAGATCCAGGCATTAACCCAAAAACCTATGAACACCTGATCTTTGACAAAGAGACCCAAAATATTCAATGGAAAAAAGATACTATCTTTAACAAATGGTGTTGGCATAGCTGGTTGGTAGTATGTAGAAAAATGCAAATAGATTCAAGCCTGTCATCCTGCACAAAACTCAGATTCAAGTGGATCAAAGACCTCAACAAAACCCTGCCACTCTGAACTTGATAGAAAAGAAAGTGGGAAATACCCTGCAACGAATTGGCACAGGTGACCACTTACTAAATATAACAACAGTGGCACAGACACTAAGAACAATAATCAATAAGTGGGACCTCCTCAAACTGAACAACTTCTGTAAAGCCAAGGACACAGTCAATAGGACAAAACAACAGGCTACAGAATGGGAAAAGATTTTCATCAACCCTACAGTAAGTGACAGAGGACTGATCTCTAAAATATATAAAGAACTCAAGAAACTAGAGTCCAAAACTTGAATAACCCAATCAAAAAATGGGGTTCAGAACTAAAAAGGGAATTCTCAGCAGAATTATGAATGGCTGAAAGGCATTTGAAAAAGTGTTCAACTTCTTTAGCCATCAGAGAAATGCAAATCAAAACAACTTTGAGACACCACCTTAAACCTGTTAGATTGACTAAAAGACACAGATGAAAGCCTATGCTGGAGAGGTTGCAGAGTAAGGGGAACACTCCTCCATTGTTGGTGGGAGTGTAAGCTTGTTCTGCCACTCTGAAGTGCAGTATGGCAGTTTCTCAGAAAATTGGGAATCAATCTCCCCAAGGATCCAGCAATATCACTCTTGGGTGTATACCCTAAAGATGCACAGTCACACTCCAAAGGCATTAGCTCAACTATGTTCATAGCAGCCTTATTCGTAATAGCAAGAACCTGGAAACAACCTAGATGCCCCTCCACTGAAGAATGGATTAACAAATTGTGGTACATCTACACAATGGAGTACTACTCAGCAGTTAAAAAAAAATGATATCCTCAAATTTGCAGACAAATGGATGGATTTGGAGAATATCCTCCTGAGCAAGGTATCACAAACCCAGACAGATAAGCAGGGCATGTACTCACTCATTAGTAGACTCGAAACAAAAAAGCAAAAAGCAAAGCATGTCCAAGCTGCAAACCACAACCACTGAACAGTTTGGGATCTGAAACATCTTGGACTGGCACCTTGGATGCAACTCCCTCTAGAGGAACACCTGACCCAGTCTTGATGTTGGGGTGAGGAAACTGGATCTGCCAGGAGTGGATGCTAAACTAAGCCATATTGGGACCTTGGGACCTCCTCCCTTGCTGGGGAGGAATGAGGAGATATGGAGAAGAGAGTGTGACTGGAGCGGGAAGGAAGGCAAAGGGACCTTGAACAAGGACATACACGGATAGAAAATGTGATTTTATTCATAATAATAAAAAGACACAAAAAATAGAAAAAATTCTGTGCATACCAGACACTGTTTGACTATTTGAGTGGCTTGATCCTTATTGATCTTGAAATGAAATTTCAAAGATCCAGCATTAAGATGAAATTGCTGATGGACTTGAACAGCATCATCAAAAGCATAAAACATACTTTATATTGGTTTAGTAAGTTGATCAGCAAGAGCATTACCATCACTCAAAGGACCAGGAAGGTCAGAATGAGCTGGTAAATGGCCCACATAAAGGGGTGAGTTCTGTCCCACAATAAAGCCTGAATTTTTAATAAAAGCTGACAACTTAACTCACAGGTGCAATATAGCTAGTCATTTCCAAAGGGCCAAGAATCTGTGCCGCATACTGGCTATCAGTGAACAGATTAAATGGTTCAAAGAGTATGTATTTAGGGCCAAATGTACAGCCAGAAGTTTTGCCACCCCAGCACATTTAGCTTCCATGATTTGCACCTCTGTATGTGATGGAGAAACCATCATGCATGGCCATTGGAGGACCCATCTGTAAACACACTTGCAGCATTCTTTAAAGACTGTAAAGAACTAACTCTGTGAAAACACACTGGATGAGCCTTTAAAAAGGCAATCATCTTAGAAAAAGGGAAATGATTACCAAAACTCACACAAATTTGAGCACAAAATATCTGTTCTATTGGTGGCTTCTAGCCATAGTAACTCTTGATTAGTATAAGGTGTAATAACTTTATGTGGTTTAATGCCAAATGTTTATAAGCTTAGCTTAAATCCTTTTTGAACTACATTCAATACAGCCAAGGGATAAGACTAATCAACTTTAGCAGGGGAGGGGAGCTACATGTATGTGATTGCAGGTTCCCATTAAGTCCAGAGACATCAGGGTCTCCCTGGAGACAGAGGCACAGGAGGTTACGAGCTGCCTGGCACAGGTATTGGGAACTGAACTCAGGTCCCATGCAAAGCATTACACACTCCTGACCACTAGTCATTTCTCCAGTCTCTTCAAAGCATTAAAAGCATGTTTTGTTTTGTTTATTTTTTTGTTTCAAGACACTGTTCCAAGTAATCAGGGCTGGCCCTTTCCTTACTGATAGGATTACAGGAGTGAACCACCATGCCTAGCTGCATATTAAATCATGCATAATCACAACTGTAGATATCATTAGTTTCTTGCCTTGTTTCTGTGACCAAAGACCCAGGAAGAATCAATTTGATGGATTCTTAAAGGCTTTAAAGGCTACTTTATCTCACAGTTTAAGTCATTATACCAAGAAGGTAGACAGGAGTAGGCTTCAACCAGGGAGCATAGAGCAAACAAAAAGTGCAGCTGTGTATAAAACCTCAGGACCCACTTGCAGTTTAAAAAAGAGAGGGTGGAGGCATGCTTCCTCTAGCAAATCAGTGACTCACTCCCTCTGCAAATCCCCACCTCCTAAAGGATCCTCATTCCCAAACAGTCACACCAGTTGGGGCCAAAGTATTCACTCCAATTTATGGGGAAATGCTCAAACCACAGTGGTTAAATCACATATAAACACTCGCCTAGTGGTTATTAGTCAAAATGAGCATAATGGTATACAGCTGTATCCGAGCACCCAGGAGGAGGATGCAGGAGAGTTCACATCAATATGCTATCGGAAAACAAACAAACAAAAATACCTCACTGAATAAAAGTGCACTATTGTAACTTTACTAATCTGGAAAAATATGCAGAACTTAGAAATAGGGTCAGAGGCAGGATCTGAGTGGTGACATGCTTTAGGGAGGGGCAGGAATGCTGTAGCTCACGCCAATGGTGAGCAGAAAAGAGATTCAAGAGCAAGCTCCCTACATTTTCTTTTCTTCTTCACACTTTTGGGTCTTTTCACATACAATTCTCCCTTTATAGGTCCTTACCACTCTGTTCACCTAACTATTCTTCAAAATGCAGCTCAACTGGGGTGGATGTCTCTCAATAACATTTGTCCCCTTAGTGTGAATCAACCTGTGATTCATAGATATTAATGCATAACATGCTTATTTATCTACCTGAATATTTTTTATTAGACTGTAAACTCCTAAATATGGGTAGTTTACTATCTGGCCCCATAGGCAAATATACATATGTATGCATATATATGAATTTATGTATGTATGCATATATGTATATTTATGTGTACTCACTGGAACTCACATTGCCAAGCATGTGGTAACTATTATACAAATATATAAAGTATATCTTTTTGTTAAGAAATAAAATCAAAGAGCTTAAAAAAAAGTAACCAAATAAAACCCCTGAAGCTACAGTCAAAACGGAAGTTCTAAGCCCTTAGCAAGAGATCAGGTTCTTAAGACTGAGCTTTGTGTCTGTTTGCTCCTTCAGTTGGGTTTACTCTTCCTCCTTGTGGACATCGGAACCTTTCTAGAGCTTGCTTGGAGGTGAAGTCTCACCCCACTGCACTTCTGCAAAATCTAAGGTTTCTCTTTCATGGGTTTAAGAACACTTCTTGCCATGCCCCACCTAAGGCAGCTGTGACTGGCTTGGAGAAGAAAAGCTAACAAAGCATTCAGAAGCTGGGACTGATCAACTGCCAGTGTTCTCAGTAGGAACACAGCAAAACACCAGGTAAGAGAGGTTAGTCAGGGCCCTGCCAGGCAGTGGAGCTGCTGGGAAATGCTGGTCAGAGAGGGAAGGTAAACATGTTAGAAGGTGTTGGGATCATGTGTAATCTGGCATGATATGATGATGAACTACGCGGTTAACTGGTGGCAGGTGTCTATGAATAGAGAGGCCTCATAATCAGTGGAGAGGAAGCTGGAGGCAGCAGAAGACACTTAGAAACTATTTCTAGGTAGGACTTTATTATTATAACCAAGAGATATGGTTATAATAACAGACGGACAGAGGGAGGAAAGGAGACAGAGAG
>PVIH01027842.1:0-16224 GCA_004025045.1 Sigmodon hispidus | reverse complement strand
CTGTTCTCCCAACACACCGAGCGGCCTTCGCGCTCCTTCCCAGCCACAGGCCAGAGGGGTCTCAGTCCCCAGGTCCTCCCAGATCCCTCCCATGCTCAGGCCTCACTCTGAGCCCCCATCAGGGCAGGAGAGAGCCGGCCTTTCTGGATCTTTCTCTTACGTCATTTTATCATGGACTAGCCCGTGCTCCGTGTCCACCCCAATAAAAGGATCTTTCCTAATCCACCCGGCGTCTTTGGTCCACAAACCTCAGCTGGAGCCGCTGGGACCAGAATGGCTGGTGTGGGACTGCCGCGCCTCCCTGCCCAGGGGTCCTTGGGGTCACACGCCGCGGAAGACAGCCCAGGACAGTGTCACGGGGTGACAGCCGCCCATCCCCATCACCAGGCATCTTATGGGAGGCCCACCCGCCGGGTTGGGCCGGGTAGTCACTGTCCTGGAGGGAGGGGAAGGTGCCTGCACTAGAGTGTGGGTGTGCACCCTCGGTACATGCTGCACCTATGGCGTTCTGGGATCCCTGCACACACGCTGGACCCTGCTTGTGTTAAGGCCAAAGGCATCCA
The DNA here is from genome assembly GCA_004025045.1 of Sigmodon hispidus. NCBI lineage: Eukaryota > Metazoa > Chordata > Mammalia > Rodentia > Cricetidae > Sigmodon > Sigmodon hispidus. Next base: position 15,661 of record PVIH01027842.1, on the reverse strand, counting down.
TGTTAGCCCCTTTGTGCTCTGCCTTTGCCGTGCTAACACTGCAGCCTCTGGAGCACCGCCTGGGCTCCCCGGGTGGCCAGGATGACCTCTGGCCCACGGCAGCACAGCGGGCTGTTCCTGGTGCCAACTGTGTCCTGGCACCCTCACCACCCCTGAGACCGACACTGATGGTCCCCTGGGCCTTCTAGAGGCCTTATCCTGGGAGAGCCAGCCAGGGTGCTCAGCCGCCAGCCACCGGTCCCCCGAGGTCCCTCCACCGCTCCGACCTCGAGCACTGTTGAAATAGACTTTTTATTGCATTTCTGCCGTTTTACAAAAATATGACAAAATAAATTAAAACAAATAAATAACCGCCCATCCTGTGTACTTTTCTGTACTGTGGGGTTCTGCTCGTGGCCCCCATCCTGGTCGAGGGAGCGGCAGGGGCGCGGCGGGGCTAGTGGCGGGCTGCGGGCCAGCAGGCAGCAGGCTGCGCGGGGGCGCACGCGGGGCCGGGCTCGCGGGGCGGGTGGTCGCCGCAGCCCCAGGGCGCATCCCAGCGCCAGCAGCCGGCGGGCGACGAGGCGAGCCCTGCGGAGGGAGAGCGCGGTTCGCGGGGCCCCACGGTGCCCACGGCCCTCGCGACGCGCGCCCCGGTTAAGGCCTGTGACCTGCGTCCTCGGGCCGCGGCTCCGGCTCGGCCGCTGCGGGCTCGTCCCCGGCGCTGCGATGCGCGCGCCCGCCGCCCCCAGGGGCCCCGTTGGCCGCGGGCTCGCGCGCCGCGAAGGCGAACAGCTTCCCGGGCCGCGGCGGGGACGGGCCGCGCTCCGGAGCCTTAAGGAAGCGCAGGCTGAGGAAGGCGGGCAGGCGCGTGTCCGCGGGCGAGCGCGGCGGAGGCGCACAGCCGGCGGGCGCGGGCGGCCGGGCCTGCAGCGGGATGATCTGCTTGAGCCGCAGCACCGGGCCGGGGGGCAGCAGCGCTCCGGGCCGTCGGGGCCGCTCGCTGCCCTTGGCCTTGGCCGCGCCGCGCTCCGCCGCGGGATCGGGACCCGAGGCCTCCGTGCGCGCCTCCTCGCGGCCGCCCGCGTCGCGCTCCCGCCGCGCCTGCTGCTCCGCGTGCCGCTGCCGCTCCTCCTCCTCCCGCCGTCGCCGCTGCTGCTGCTGGAAGCGCTGCTGCGCCTGCCGCTCGTGCCGCTGCGGACAAAGACGGCCTGAGCGGGGACCCGGGAGAAGGAGGCCGGGGAAATCGCCTCCAGCCTCAGGTTCCCAGGGCTGGGACCACAGGTATGAGCCGCCAGTTAAAGCCCATCAATATAAAGCAATTAAATATACAGATTCAATATAAAGATTCAGTTGGGAATGATGAGGTTCTGAAGCGCTCCAGCCTAGGATGGCCTGCGCGGGGCTGGGGGCGTGGCTCAGGTTGAATGACAGCCTGGAATCCCCAGGTTTAAGAACAGGGGGCGTGGCTCAAGCGGATTGACAGCCTAGAATCCCCCAATGAGGAAGCCCAGGTGGAGTCACAGCCTAAAATCCTGAATCCTGGCTGGAACACTTTCCTAGAGCCTTCCTGCCCTACAAGGCGGAGCGCTGTGGCCCTTCATGTAATTAGCGGAGGAGTTTGGAAGAGGCCAACTGGCATTCTGAAGAGTGAGCATTCCTGAGAGCCTGGAGTTTGTGCCATCAAGAATCTAGACAACACGCACCGCTGTGACCAGGAGGTGCAGTCATCCCTTAGTACTTACAGGGGATTGGCTCTGGGACCCCCAAGTGCCGTACGGCGGATGCCCTTCCTAGTCAGTCCCTGCTCACCCCTTCCTGTAGACTTTAAACGTCCCTAGATGGGGCTGGAGAGACTGTTTAGCTCTTGCAAACAGAGAATCCTGTTTAGTCCCCAGCCCCTCAGTGCAGCTCACAACCATCTGTAACCTGGTCCAGGTGAGATGATGCCCTCTACTGGTCTCCAAGGGCACTGCATGCACATGGTGCACATACACATGCAGGCAAAGCACATATAACAGATAAGGTAAAACAAATCTAAAAAAGAAAGTCTCTGGGTGAGTCACTGGGAAGCTGTGTGAACAGTTGTCCCAGTTAGCTGAGAGGCTGGGGATGGAGCCCTGAGCCTGGGCTGTACAAGACCCACTAAAGGAATACATAAAGTATTAAAAAGAAAATGCTAGATGTGGTGGTATATGCCTGTTCTCAGGAGGCTGACATGAGATTTTAAAGTTGAGGCCAGTTTGGGCTAAGTCTCAAATCAAAGAAGGAAAATGCAGCAGTCTGTCCATATTCAGTAGACATACAATTTCTGCTTTGATTTTTGAGAGAGCACAGTTCATAGCCCAGGCTTTGAACTCTTGATCTACCTACCCTACTCCTAGGTGCTGGGATGACAGTTGTGCACCCCCACACCCTATAAATACTGAGTAATTTCCATTCAGGTTGGTGGAATTTGGGTGCAGAACCTGAAGGGGGCTGGGCTACACTCTCTGCAGCCTTCGGGTTTTTACTAGGGATTCAGCCTCAATTTTATTCCCTCCTGAAAGCGCATCAGCTGAACCCAAGCCCTGTACCTTGAAGGCTTCCCGTCGCTGGTACTCCAGTTTGGCCATCTCCTCAGCCACCCAGCCTGGGATGTCGGGAATGGCTGCATGGATGAGGTACTTGACTAGCAGAGCCAAGTGCTGTGGGGGACAGACAAGGGGGCTGCAGGCCCAGGGATGCCTGGCTTCTCCACCCAGCGCCCTCCACAGGGACACCAACCCCACCTCTAGCACCACCACAGATACGATGGCCGCCTCTGGGCTCAGCCAGGGAAAGAGGCGCTGCAGCTGGCCACACTGGCCAATGAGGTAGCAGTTCACCACGATGGCCAGCACACCCATCGCCTCCATGACCTTCTGTAGGGGGGACAGGAGACTCAGGGACAGGTTCAGCCAGGGGCTGCCATCCCTCTGGGCCTCCCTGACCAGCCCACCTGCCACTGGCCAATGCTCTCCACGCGCTGTCCAAAGGGCCGCTGTAGGCCGGTGCATAGCTTGAAGGCGTCACTTCGGATCTCAATCAGATTGTTGACGAGGGCGCACAGGGCAGCCAGTGGGAAGGCAGAGGAGAAGAGCACTACATAGCCGAACTGCACAAACATTTCCTGGTAGTCCTGGAACGTATCCTAAGGACAAGGGCTTCCATCAGGCCTGGAACTGACTGCCCCTCAGTTCCTCCACTAGGCCCAGGCTTCCTCCCCATGTTCAGACTCTGCCTGCACACGAGCTTCTGACTAGGCTCTTCACTCACCACACCAATGGTCCGTGTTCACCCTGACACCTCCACTCACAAACCTGCATCCACCTTCACATGCACTGTTGTGGAATCTTATTTTAAGATGTTACATTTATTCACACTGTAGAAGATTTGTTTAATGATGCAAAGATTTGTTGCACTCTTTTTATGTTGCATGTGTTTAACTCTGTGAAGCTATGATTCTTTGCCTGACTGAAACACCTAACGGTCAAATAAAGAACGGCTAATGGCCAGGCAGGAGAAAGGATAGGTGGGCTGGCTGGCAGAGTGAATAAATATAAGGAGAAATCTGGGAGGATTGTATTTTATTTATGTATTTATTTATTGTATTATGTGAATTTCTGTGTGTGTGTGTGTGTGTGTGTGTGTGCAGGTGCCCAGAGGCTAGAAGCAGGTGTTGGATCCCTTGAAGCTGGAGTTGGCTGCTTTTGTGGGGGGCTGATGGAGGTGCAGGCATCTGAGGCCTCTCAGAATCAGCACTGTTACCTGCTGAACCACACTCCGGTCCTGTTTATTTATTGGTTTTCCTGTGTAGCCATGGCTGTCCTGGAACTAGCTCTGTAGACCAGGCTGGCCAGGAACTAACAGATAAGTCTGCCTCTGCTTCCCAAGTGCTGGGATTAAAAGCCTGTGCCACCAACTGCTCCGCCTCCTGTTTATTTTTTAATGTGTGTTTGTGTGTGTGTGGGGGTCTCCTGTAGCCCAGGCTTGCCCAGAACTTACTGTATATCAAAGAATGCCCTTGACCTTTTCATCTCCCTGGGATGACCAGCATGCTCCACCATGCCTGGTTTTTGTGGTGCTGGGGATGGAGCCCAATGTTCTGTGTATGCTAGACAAGCACTCTACCAACCAAACTATCTACACAACCCTATGTGATTCTCTTTTGAGTCTCGTGTTGACTTCCAACCTTGCGGCCTTCACCTCCCAGGCACCTCCGCCCTCTCACCTCGTACTTCTTCATGCAGCTCTCCAGCTCTGCCTGTGTGAGCTGTGGGGAATGCTCCTCCTCGGGCGGGTCGATCCAGGACGACCTGTTGTGCCTCTTCTGTCTCCCAGCCGTGTCGCCCCCTGGGCTGGTCTCCGGGTCTTGACCTCCATCAGCACCCTGGTCGCGGCCCTCGCCACCAGCGCGACGGAGCAAGATGGTCTGGGCATCTGTCCCGGGACTGCCGGGAGGCCCCTCCGGCTCATCGTCTTCCTCAGCCAGCGTAAACACACCAGTCTCCAGCCCTTTCTCCACCATGGTGGGGCTCCCCTCCTCCAGGAGGCCGTCGGGGCCTGGGCCTGGCCTGCGCCGCCCTGCTCCCCGCTCCGCAAAGCTGACCTTCTTAAGGCGCAGCCCGCAGTCCAGGAGGCCACCTTCCTCGCCCTCATCCCCGTCGTCCTCCTCATCGTCCTCATCGTCGTCCTCCTCCTCCTCCTCCTCGTCCTCCTTGCCACCCCGGGACCCATCTGGGATCTCTCCACCTTCCCCTGCAGGCCTCCGCTCCACCATCGTCTCTTCCTCTTCCTCGGGTGCCCCGCAGCCTCCGCCCAGACACCTATGGCTCCCAGCTCCTCCCTCATCAGCCTGGGCTTCTAGGTGCCGTCGGGGGTCCGGGCGCATGGGGTTCAGCAGGCCCAGGAGAGCCCGGGCCAGTTCCCCGATGGCACGCAGCCCCAGCTCCCCGCGGCCCAGCCGGCTGTACAGGTGCGGCTGCAACACTTCCCGCACATTCTGCAGGAGCTGCCGGGTGATGAGCAGAGTGGCCAGCATCTGCAGGCAGAAAGAGGCCACGTGGGGCGGGCGAGGCTGGGCACGGCAGGGTCGCAGGGTCACACCGTCAAAGACACGCATGCCCTTTGAGGTTGCTCCTGCAGCCCTTTCCTTCCCCCCAATCCTGGTCCAGAGGCCGCCACAGCTCAGCCCCAGTGAAACTGCGGTTGTGCAGTGCACGAAGCAGACAGCCTGCACACTGACCAGGAATCGCAGCGCATCTCCACCCCGCCCAGGCATCGCCTAGGGCCCTGGGTGCCTTGGTGGGCCATCCTCAGCCTGCACCTGAGACCCTTTTGCGCATGCACCCTGTGCTCGCCATGCCCCACCCGCAGCACAGCCACACTGCCCACAACGTGGGGAGGCTCGCCACCTGCCCGTACTTTGGCCCGGGCCGCTAGCAGGAAACCCCGGAGGGACAGGAGGAGCAGGCGGAACCGCAGGGCCACGAGCGGGACCAGTGCCGCCCGCAGCTGCCGCTCGAGGCTCTGGGTCAGGGACAGGAGTAGCAGGAGCTGTGGAGGGACCACGGGACAGGTGGACGGACAAATGGGAGAGGGGAACGATGGCAGAGAGAGGACGCACAGACAGACGGACAAAAAGGAGAGAAGGATGGAGGAGGGGAGGGAGGGGCTGGAGAGCCCTAGACCCCTTAGGCGGGTACGTCCCCAGGGTGCTGGCCCTGGGGTGGAGGTCAGGCCCTCACCTCTTTCAGGCGATCCATGTCTTTGAGGTAGAAGCCGATGTAGAACAGACTCAAGTACGAGTTGACAAACTGGAACTGGGAGGCAGGCGGCCGGGGTCATCCTGCAGCCCCGCTTTGTGGGTCCCCCCAACCCCGTCTCCCATCCTCTTTGGACATTCATGTTCACTCACCAAGACCACTTTGATGATAAGGTGCCTCTCGTAGGCGCTCTCTAGCCGGTAATTCTCTAGGGGCCGAGGAGGTGAGTGAGGGGCCACCCTGCCCCTCCAGAGGGCATTGGGGAGCCCCCTGGATGGTGGGGACCTCCCCTGCCTGCACATACCCATGTCGTTGAGCCAGACAGCCAACTTCTTGTAGCCCTCAGCACTCACGCTGACCAGCAGGGCCAGCATAACCTTGGGCAGGAAGCGAACCAGGCGGGGCAGACCTTTCACGCTCAGGACCATCTCCTAAAGGGGACAAGACAAGACGCGGGGCTCGGCCGAATAAGTCTGGGTCTGGTGCTCGGTGGGCAGAGGCGGGAGGAAGGGCGGAGTCACCTGCAGCTGGAAGCAGCCGAGCATCAGGACAAAGACGCACACTAGACAAGCCAGGCACAGAGGCAGGCTGACCAGCAGCTGGAAGAGCAATCGCTTCCAGGGTGGGTAATAGAACTCCTCAGCACGAGTGATGGGGCTGATCCGTCGGACACCCTGGCAGCCAGCATAAAGGGCAGTGTATGAGACCGGGGCCACACCCAGCACCTGATCCTAGGGAGCCCCGTTTCCCACCAGGGGCCACACCCAGCACCTGATCCTAGGAGCCCCGTTTCCCTCCACCAAGCCTTTCTCGCACAAGATCTACCCCCTTCAAGGAGCACGCGTTCCTCTGATGTCGCCCCCATCATGCACACACCAGTGTTCTTCCCGGACACAGCAATTCTGTCCTTTACAACCTTGTCTGAATGTTGAGCCTCACACCCAGACTGACCCTGAACTGGGGTCTCGGCTCCTCCACAGCTTCCCCAGGTGAGTCTAGTGTTCCCCACTTGTAGGCTAGCTCTGCGCCTCTCCGTTTCCACTCCTCCAAGAACAGTGTTGACCAGATCACATTGAAGAGGGCAAAGACAACGCAGGAAACATCCCGGCTTGTCTGCAGGACACAGAGGAGAGCCAAGTCAGCGACACAGCCGGCTTGTGGAAGGCCTTCTAAGCCACCCCCAGTCCTGGTGCAGCACCGCCCAGTACCTGATCGGCCTCAGTGAATGTATACAGAACAGAGCCAAAGACAGCGGGGTAGACCATTGCCGACGTGTAGAAGCCCAGCCAGGCAAAATACATGGCGATCTTCACCCCGAAGTAGTCACAGATGTCATCTGCCAGAGAACAAGAGAGTCTGGCTCACCTCCAAGTGTCTCTTGGGACCCCAGCCCACTCCTCGGCCACAGAGCCGCACCTAAAGGCTGGTTTTCGCACACGGCCTGCACCCAGGACTTCATGAGACGATTCAGAATTCTCTGTTCGTGGACTGGAAACACCTGCTGTATGATGCCTCGGGCAGCCAGCTCCGGAACTGCAGAGGGGGATTGATAATGAGCCCTGCTTCTGCCTGGTATGACCAGCCCAGGAAGCCCACCTTGACTGGAACCAACCTCAAAGCTTTTTTTTTTTTTTTTTTTTTTGCCTGTTCTGAAGCCCAAAGAAGGCTGGCAATGAGGCTCAGATGGTAGGGTAAAGTGCTTGCTTAGCATATACAAAGGCCTGGGCTCCATCCCCAGCACCACATAGGCTGGGTGTGGCGACCCACGCACTGGGGGGACAGATTTGGGAGGGGCGGGGGTGGCCCGGAACCAGGAGGGAGTCTCACTATGTAGTCCAGGCTGATCTTGAACTAATCAGCTCTCTGCCTCAGCCTTCTAGGGCCTGGGAGAGCACAGACATGTTCCCACCGTGCCATTGGGTGGATTTTAGAATTTAACCCTCGTTTCTGATTGAATGTCTAAGAAATGACGCAAGATGGTGTAAAAAAGTGAACCTGTGTGAACTGGTTTCCCAGTGGGCCCTACCGCCTGGCCAATGGGCGCTGTCCGTGGTCCTGCCCGCACCTTCTCAGGGACCTAAGCGGGAGAGCCTCACCTGGACCACCTCTCCCATCCTTGTACCAAAGACCCGGCGGAAGCCGCGCCCATTAGTTGCCCTAAGCTCCGCCCCCCTCCACCTATCTTCTAACAGACACGCCCAGCTCTCCGCAGGTAATTGGATGGCGGGCTCTCCCTGCTCACTGATTGGCTGGTCCTCCAAGAAGCGCACGTTGTGCAGCGCCTCCCCCTGCTTGGCTCGAAGGTTCTGCAACCAAAAGCGAATGATGCTTTGCCGCTCCTGTGGAAAAACAGGTGTGAGCTCGGCACGCGAGGCCGTGGGCGCAGAGACATAGGCGCAGGGCGGTCACCTGCGATGTAAAGAAGCGCAGCTCGCTCTCCACGTTCTCGTAGATAAAGTCCTCTTCGCAGGAGAAGCTGCGGGTTCCCCCACCAAACTCGGCCTTCACTGCCTTGCGCAGACCCAGCTCATCAGCTCCCCGGAGCAAGCTGTGAGTAGGATAGGACATAGAGGGTTCACCTTGGGACCCCGGCTCACCGTCACCAAGCTCAGGATGAGCCACGTCTTGGGACAAACGAATAGTTGGCTCAGTTGGCCCTCAGAGGGGCAAGGAGCTGGGTGACAGGGCCAGAGCGAGGTGGAGGCAGGGGACTCACCTCTCATATGTAGCTGTGACAAAGAAGGCATAGGCACGCGTGTGGCGGTGGTGACGAACTTGCACGATCAGCTCAGGGATGCCCACTCGGATGTGATTCAGCAGCCACAACAGCGTGTGGTCATCGGTGGTGTCTGCCAAGGGGTACAGGAACCAATGGGTCTGTCCTCGAGAGGGAACCACGAAGGCCCCCTCCACATTTTGAGCCCAAGTGGCAGAAGTTGCATCCGGGCCGGGACAGGCAGGTATGCATACCTGGAAAGGTCATGAGCACGTCACAGTCCTCCGTGGGCACCGTCTTCATCCATGCCTTGTGGGACACCAGGTAGCGGCCAGCCTGCAGGAGCCTCTTCCCAAATAGTTTATCTATAGGGCAGCATGGCAGGTCGGGCTGAGATCAGGCCTCTCCGGAGACTAAATGACCCTCATCAAAGCTCTCAAGCGCCAGGGACCAGCCGTCTGGGCTTGCTCTCCTCTCTCCACATCTCCAGCACCAGCCAGGCCCTTCCCCCTAGGTCCTGCCTTAGAAGTCTTACTCATGGTTGAGGCCCAGCTCCGCCTCCCAAACCACAATCAATGGGAATGCCCACAAGCAGCCTTTAGTGTTGCTCGGTATAACAGCGGGGTGCTTAAAGCCGCAGCACGAACAGAACGAAGTCCTTACCCCCATTTCACAGGTCACCAGACTGAGGCCCAGAGAGTGTACCCAGGCACTCAAGGTCACCTAACCAAGGTGGGATTCAAACCCAAGACCGTGGGAGTCCGTATCACCCTGTTTCCCTGTGCTGGGAGTCTCCAGATCGCAGGGCTCACACCAATCACGCTGAGGCCATCAAAGGGGCGTGCCCACGTCCCCCGCACCGGGGACCCCCGGTGCAGACGCACTGCCCCATCCCGATGCGCTGCTCCGCGGCTGCAGCGCCCCGAGGAGCGGCCCCTGGGCCACATGCCAGGCTCTGGAAGTGTGACCCCAATCGGCGTCCTCTGCAGCCCCAGGGCGCACCGTCCACCTGCCCCGGTGCCACCCCCAGTTCACGTACCCAAGACTCCAGACGCAGGCGTCGCAGGCTCGCCCTCGGGTGGGGGCCTCTTGCCCCGCTCCCCCTCCAGGGTCGCGCCCCCGGCGCCCGAGGCCGTCTCGGCCATGGAGAGGACAGGGCAGGTCAGGGGCTTCGGGACGCCCGGGCGCCGGGGGGGCGCGGGCTCATGGGGACCCGAGTGGCAGCACCGAGCGCACGGAAGGAGGAGACAAAGGCCTCTCTCGCCCGCCCGCGCCGCCTGCCCGCCGTCTCTGCGTTTCACTTGCTTGACGTCCCCGCCCGAGCCAAACCTCGATTCTTCTCGGGCCGTGCGCGTCACTCTCAGTCCTTCAGTCCCGCCCGCCTCTCCTCTGCTTCCCGTCCCCGCCCGGGTTGTTTTCTGCGCTTCCTTCCCGCCCGCCCACTTGGATCTCTGGTGCTTCTTTCCGCCCGCACTGAGAAGATGCCTCCTCCACCCTCATAGCCCTTCAGGCTCCGTGTACCCATCTGCAGAGTACAGAGTTCACGTAGTGTGAAATCTGAGCTGGCTGTGATTGCCTTACTGCAGGATGTGGGGACCTGGTTGGGTGACATTTCTGAGAACAATACCTCAACTACCCCAACAGGGTTGTGAGTAATTGTAGCAGATCCCTCCTGCCCCAGGGCCATTGCAGTGTAGTTAGCATGCCTACAACATGCCTCACGCCCTCTGCATCCACGCAACCCTTAAACGCGTGCCAAGTTAACCAAATAAACGTGGTCCTGAGCCTGCAAACTGGCTCAGTCCATAAAGGTGCTTGCTGTCAAGTGTGACCTGACGACCTGAGTTTGTGTCCATGATGCCCATGATGGAGCGCTAACACGCACAAGTGCACCCTGGCCAGAGCTGAGGTGAAGATCCGCAGCTCAGACAGGCCTAGCATTCAGAAGGCTTTGCACCCAGTCTCCAGTGTGTCAGGATGAAGACCGCAGGGTCCTGGAGTAGCACTTGGAGGCAGAGGCAGGCAGAACTCTGAGTTCGAGGCCAGCCTGGTCTACAGAGTGAGTTCCAGAACAGCCAGGGCTACACAGAGAAACCCTGTCTTGAAAAACCAAATACATAGATAGATAGATAGATAGATAGATAGATAGATAGATAGATAGACAGATAGATGAAAGAAAGGAAACGCTGCTTGTCTAAAACTCTTATGAGTGTGTGTGTGTGTGTGTGTGTGTGTGTGTGTGTGTGTGTGTGCCCAGCAATGTCCAGGTTGATGGGGAAATGCTCTTCCAAAAGCCAAGCCTCTGGCTCTAGACAGCCTCCCTTTTTTCTAGGCCCTGGACTTAGAAAATAAAATAAAAGGTTTGTGAGGTTATGAGTGATTTGTGGATGTGTGGAGGTCAGAGGGAATGGATGCTCTCCCTCCACCACGTGAGTCAGGGGGATTGAACTCATGTCATAGTCACGCTTAGTGGCAAGCGACCACATCACAGACCCGGTCTCCCAATTTCGCCCAGTCTTGCATGTTCCACTCTGAAGGACTGGGAGCCCAGCCTAGGCAGGGTCCCAGCTTGCTTCCCGTTGCCCAGTATGTAATGGGCTTTTTACTATAAACCTGTTAAGATAGAAATCACGGGAGATGGACAGCGTCATCGCTCCTGTTCCACAGACGCAAAGTAGGGCAGATGGGGACCTCAGGGCTTTGAGATTGTCCCTGCCCCGCAGCACGTGCGTCTTAAAGAGCGCGCGCCCACACGGGCCCAGAACCAGAGAATTAGCCGAGCGCGGGCGCTCCCGAGGCCCCGCCCGCCGGCTGCCTGGGATTCCAGCCTCCGCCCTCACCCAGCAAGTCAGCGCTGTCCTGGGTTAACCTAAAGGTAACCCGGGGGTCTTGCGGGGAGCCAGCGGCACACATCGAACCTCCAGCCAGGGCGGGGAAGCCAGGCTGGAATAGAGCCGCCTGGAGGGCTTCCTGCAGGAGGAACCAGGCCTGGGAATGGCTCCTGGCTAAAAATGCTTGCCTAGGAGCTGCCGTTGGCAAAGCTGAGCGAGGGAGAAGCAGAGGGATCCAAAAAGGGCCAGGAAGAAACTTCCCAGAAAGTTTGGACCAGATTTTTCCCTAGTCTAGGGCGTGGCTTTCCCCGGAAGTCATCCCCTGCAGTCATTAAGATGCTTTGAGCTTCCGGTTTCTACCTGGGCGCAGTTTTTCTGTGTGTCTCCTGTCTGTCTGTCTCCGTCCCTCCCTCCCTCTCATCGCCCTCCCATCCATCCTCCCTTCTCGGGGATCGAACTCGGGTTGTCAGCTTTGGCGCCAAGCGCCTTTGCCAGCTGACCGCGCTCTCCTGAAGGTGAAAAGCGAGCACACGTAGCTTCTCGGCTCCTCTGAGCTGCGGAATGGACGCAGGGGAAGAAGAACGCCAGCCTTTGCTCCGGGGCAGCCTCTGCCTATTGCCTCGGCTCCCTGCCGCTATGGGAACCGAAAACCTCGGTCTCCTGTTTCCGGAGGACACTCTTGCGCTGCACACACCCTATGTCGTTTCCCTTATATCAGCCAATAGAAAACACGGTCGAAGGTGGCGTTTCGCTGAGCGCCCTGCCAGTCACGGCGCGAGGGGCGGGACTTCCTGCCAGGACTTGAAGCCGCACAGAATAGTCGGGCAAGGTGCTTGCGGGTTGGAAATCCATGTGGCGCAGGCTGAGCGCCCTGGGGACCTGCGCTGCGCGGTCGCCGCGCAGGTGGGTGGGACAGACCCCCGCTGTCACGGCTCGGGGCGCTGCTCTAGACCCCCGGAGCATCCTCTGCTGCCCACCCTGCCCATCAGCTGGCCGCTGCGCACACATCCGGCGCATCCCCGGACGACGTTCCCTCGGTCCTTGTTCACTCCGAGGCTCGGCGTCCTGGGTGCGCTTACTCGTCTCCTCCCCGGTCCCCAGGCTGTGTGCACGCCACAGCAGCGGCTCTGGGTCCTGGGCCCCCTCGAGCACTATCTTTGCGCTCAGCTCCGGCCAGGGTCGCTGCGCCATCGCAGTGATCCGCACTAGCGGCCCGGCCAGCGGGCTCGCACTGCGCAGCCTCACGGCGTCCCGAGAACCACCTCCGGCCCGCAGAGCCTGCCTGCGCCTTCTCCGCCACCCGTGTTCCGGGGAGCCGCTGGACCGGGCGCTAGTCCTCTGGTTCCCAGGTGAGGGGCCCGATCCGGGATCTCACAGCGCTGGTGACTCGGTCTCAGTCCCTTCCGGGAGTCAGCCCGGACCGTGCCCATCTTCTGACTCTGCTCTTTGCCGTACAAGGCCCCCAGAGTTTCACGGGTGAGGATTGCGTGGAGTTGCACGTTCACGGAGGTCCCGCGGTGGTCAGCGGCGTCCTGCAGGCGTTGGGTGAGGCTCTGTTGGGTGACACTGTTCCTGGAGTCGGAAAGGTCTCGGGTGTAGACTGCTAGACAGAGTGTCAGTTGGGGGAAGAGATTATCATATTAACGTGGGTCTTCTAGATGGCTGACTCAGCCAGTAAGGGCAGTTATTGTCAAGACCGAGCTGAGTTCCAATCCCCGGATCCCTGTGATGAAAGGACCGAACTGATTCATGCAAGCTGGCTTTTGACTTCGAGTGCAACACACACACACACACTCTCCCTATGGGGAGGGCTGTGAGGACATGTTAGTACCAGTTTATAGCCAGCCTACCTCCAATTTTCCGGGGATGCAGCAAGGGAACGTCTTGCTTTTCCGGGAAGAAAATGTGTGACCTTTGCTTAATGTGTGTCCATCAAAGCTGTTCACCACTGGAAACCCTGATGGTTACTATTCAGTCAGTCTGTGTGGGAGGGGCAGCTGCAGGTGACCTGAGCAGCTGACCTGGGTCTTAACAGAAATCTCCTAACCCCCAGGCAGGTTACCTGGGTCAGACCCAAATAACTGGCCCATTGGATGCCAGCCGCAGGAACCAGTGAGCTTCCTGGGGTTGTTTTGGGGGGGAGCACTAGCAGCCCAGCTGTGTCACCTCAAAACCCAGTCAGGGTTTCGGTTTATTGCTTCCCCATCTAGCATCCGCCATTGAATGAAGATCAGGAAGTGTAGACGTTGTGATACTTTCAGGTAGTGTGCCAGGACTGCGCCCAGCTGAGGCCGGGGAGTTCACCAGAAGGGCATTCGCCAACGGAAAGCTGAGCCTGACCGAGGTGGAGGGACTGGCGGATCTGATCCATGCAGAAACTGAGGCCCAGCGACGGCAGGCCCTGAGGCAGCTTGATGGGGAGCTGGGCCAGCTGTGCCGAGGCTGGGCAGAGACCCTCACCAAGGCAAGATCCGCTTGCTCACCCGTCCATCCCTTTAGAGAAAGCTTTAGGCCAGGTCACTTGATCAAGCTGGAGCTAGGTTTAGAGAGAGGGCTGTGGATTCCCAGGAGCACCCATGACATCTTCCTCTTCCTCCCAGGCTCTGGCCCATGTAGAAGCCTATATCGACTTCGGGGAGGAAGACAATTTGGAAGAGGGTATATTGGAGCAGGGTATGTTTGCCTTTGGCTGATGGGGCTGTTGTCTCAGCCCCCTGAGAGCCTCCTGATAGCCTTTTCTCTGCCTACCTTCTCCCTCTTACAGCAGACAGAGACGTCCGCGTCCTAGAGGCTGCACTGAGTTCCCACCTGCGAGATGCCAGGCGTGGTCAGAGGCTCCGCTCAGGGGCACACGTTGTAGTCACTGGACCCCCCAATGCTGGCAAGAGCAGTCTGGTGAATCTGCTCAGTATGTGGGATTGGGGCGAGGGCAGGGCCAGGCTTCTGGGCAGGCAAGGGTGTAGTCTGAAAGTGGGGGCTCGCTCTTCCATCCTGCCCGTCATCACACTCTCCCTATCCTTCAGGTCGGAAACCTGTGTCCATCGTGTCCCCAGAGCCAGGGACCACGCGTGATGTGCTAGAGACCTCCGTGGACCTTGCTGGGTTCCCTGTGTTCCTGAGCGACACCGCTGGGCTGCGGGAAGGCATGGGTGCAGTTGAGCAGGAGGGTGTGCGCCGGGCTCGCCAGAGGTCTGTGCAGGGCTGGGGACAAGGTGACCTAGGGCCTTTGAGTTCCCTCAAAATCAGGAGTAGGGGGTCTCATAATTTGAGGTGCAGGCTTGGCTGGGTCCCTTACACTCCTCCCTCCCCTCTCTAAGATTTCTTTGGTCCCACCCCCTTCCAGGGGGACCTCCCTCTGCTCCACCTCCCCAAACCTTTCTGACCTCTAGGCCTCTGCTGTGCCCCGCCCACGGCCCCACTGACCACGCCCTCATCATTTCTGCCACGCCCCCGCAATGTGTGTCCCTCCATCAGCTGCATCCCTCTGCTCAGCACCCACGGTGCCATCCAGGGTCTGTGAAGCTATGCCCCACAACATGGCTTCCTTCTTTCCCAGGTTAGAGCAGGCCGACATCATCCTGGGGGTACTGGATGCCTCCGACCTGGCCTCCGCCGCCAGCCGCAGCTTCCTGGACACTGTAGTGGCCCCGTTGATAGCACAAAGCCCCGACAGCAGCGGACAGCGTCTCCTGCTGCTGCTCAACAAATCCGACCTGCTTAGCACGAGTGCCCGAGACAGCAACAGCGCCCTACCCGGGACACCGCACCTG
Organism: Sigmodon hispidus; assembly: GCA_004025045.1. NCBI lineage: Eukaryota > Metazoa > Chordata > Mammalia > Rodentia > Cricetidae > Sigmodon > Sigmodon hispidus. The sequence continues at coordinate 579 of PVIH01027842.1, read as the reverse complement.
CTGCTGTCCTGCCACACCGGAGTCGGGCTGGACAGCCTCCTGCAGGCCCTGAAGACCGAGCTGGCCACGGTATGTGGGGACCCGTCCACAGGACCACCGCTCCTGACCCGGGCCAGGCACCAACACCACCTCCAGAGCTGCCTGGATGCCCTGAGCCACTACCAGCCGGCCACAGACCTGGCCCTGGCGGCAGAGGCCCTGCGCCTGGCCCGGAGACACCTAAGCCACCTCACAGGGGGAGGAGGCACCGAAGAGATCCTGGACCTCATCTTCCGGGACTTCTGTGTGGGCAAGTGAGGGCGAGAGCTAGGGACTCAGGGCCTCGGAGTTCCTGCTAGGACTTGATCCAGGATGGCAGCAGAGAGCAAGAGATCACTGGGGTCCACAGACCTCGGGCCTTTTCCCCACGGTGAACAGAGATGGCTGTGGCCTGGCTGCTGACATTAGAGTCTACATCACCATGCTGGAGATTTAACTCTTCCTGTTAGGTGCTGAGCCCCGCCCCCAGCCCTGAGCCACGCCCCCAGCCCCTCACTGGAGGATCCTAGGCTCCACCCTGAGCCACGCCCCCAGCCCCTC
>PVIH01027841.1:0-16225 GCA_004025045.1 Sigmodon hispidus | reverse complement strand
ATCCCCTGCTTGTCTCTCTGAGTTTGTGATACTTCGCTCAGGAGGATATTCTCCAAATCCATCCATTTGCCTGTGAATTTTAGGATATCATTTTTTCTTACTGCCGAGTAGTATTCCATTGTGTAGATGTACCACAGTTTGTTAATCCATTCTTCAGTTGAGGGACATCTAGGTTGTTTCCAGGTTCTTGCTATTATAAGTAGTGCTCAAGCAGATGTTTTCTGTGTCTCCTATGGTGAGCCCCACCTAGCACTTTTAACACTGTCACACAAGGGCTCTGTGAACTTCCTTATTTCTATTGCATTATTCTGTTCCAGGAATCAGAGATTTGGATCCCACTTCAAATCACCTTTCCATTCAATCCTTATTGTTTTCATTAGAAAACTACATTTATTCCCAAAAGAGAAAAGAACATTTCTCATCCTCTTTTCTTTAAGGACTTTTGTTTCTTTTCCTTGTTTATTTTTTGAAGTTTATTTTGTTTGTACTCTAAATTCATATGGAATTAATAAATAAGCATGCATCTCTTTTCCATCCTACCTGAAAAACATGCATCTTCTTCTATGATCAATGCCTGAGAAACTCTCAGGAAACCAGAGATGAAATTTAATTTAATCAGCTTCAAAGCTTAAGAAAAAAATTTCCTTCACAGTGTGCCATTGACTGTGGAAAAACTCATTCTCTGAGTTTTAAAATTAATTCAAGTCAAATGTTCCTTTATCTACTTCAGGTTAAGAATTTTTAATTACTCTGGAAGGAATTATTACAGAGATCAGTGTAATCACCCAAACCACTTAGTTCTTATCATGCTTTTTATTAAAATATTTTAATGTCCAAAGTATACATGTCTTTATGCTGTAAGACCAGGTATTCTTTTTAGGAAAATCATCATTTTTGTATGGTTTTAAATATATGTAACAAACAGTACAGTCATATTTATTTATGTGCAAGGAATATTGCATGTAGCTTCTCATTTACTCCTCTTGATAATGCTAGAAGATTTAGATGTGGTATGATGTTCAGAAAGTTAGTGTTCTGCTCTAATGGTCATTCTTTCTTCCCATTCATTGAGGAACACTTGGAAAATGAAATGAATAAGACAACCTCTAGTAACATGTTTGCCAACATGTTCACTGAACTGATGAGCAGATATGCACCAAATACATATTAGCCAATAGGTTATTCATCTATGGAATATTTTTAGCAGGATGTCTCTGATTGCAACACCTAGTAACAAACACTATAGTTTAATAAGGCATGACTTGACACAAAATGTCACATGAAATGGAATATATAATGAGAGATGTGATGTGTACAATAAAGCCATGATGCCTGTAAACTATCAAGGCTCAGGGATTAAATGTCTGCTGCTGGAAGCAAGCACCAACCTTGAGATTGCATATAGTCTTCTTGTACTCACTTAAATCTGACTTCCAGGATCTTTCCTCCTTTGGGGCTTTATAGAGTTAAACATCTGTCTTAGTCAGGTTGCCAGCATTGTGACAGAATACTTGAGAATGGGAACTTAAATGGGAGAGAGTGTACTGTAGCTCACTTCCCAGAGGCTTCCACCCAAACCACCTGGTTTTCTTATTACTCTGATCCTGAGGCAAGGCTGAGTCTTGAGGAAGGAGTGTGCAATGCTTACTTCATAACTGGGGAAGAAGAGCAAGACGAAAGGGCTGGGGACGAAGGATACCTTCAAAGTCACACCTCCAGCAGTTCACTCTCTCCAACCAGGTCTAACCTCTGAATAGCTCATCAATGAAGTTAACACTTTCATGACACAGTCACCCATCAGTGCCCTATTTCTGTCTCTGACTAAAGACCAAGCACTCTGAGGGCCACTCAAGACACAAACACTGTGCCATTAAATAGCTCTTTCATGATGCTAGAAATTCTGTTGCAGAGACCTAGCCTAAAGTGGTTACATGGCTAAATATTTGTCAAAAAAAAGAAAGGAAGGAAGAAGAAAGAAAAAAGAAAGAAGAAAAGAAATAAAAGAAGGAAGGATTGGCAGTATAAGAAGGTAACAGAAGACAGAGGATGTCCATATTGGTAAACAGTTAGTGAAAGATGACCCTTTTAAACCTCTCAAAGACATTATTTGGCCCTATAGTAAGTATACTGCTTAATGTAATGTGGTTTGTGAGGTCTAAATATTAAGACAGATTCATTATCATGATTACTATAGTTTATGGAAATTTTATCTAAGAGGCCACAGAGGAAAAGCAGTCATGTGCTTAACTTGAAAGCCAGAGCGGCTAGAATTTACCAAATGTTTTGTTCTTTGTTAGCTGTGGACTTTGCCATACTGATTAACCTCCCTGAGCATCCATGTAAAATTCTCTTATATACAAACCAATGTCTATCAATCTGTCTCGTTGGCTAAACTATGGTACTTAACCTTCCACTAAAAAGAAAGTGTTTGTGACCAAATTAATGATGTGGAGATAAGGAATTATCCTGGGTTTAGTAATTCAAATGTGTGTTCTATGCTCAGAAGACTCTGATAAAATAAAAAAAAAGAAAATGTGTTGACAGAGGAGGGGTCAGAGAAATGAAAGGAAGTGGCTATGAGTCAAAAATATTCTGAAAACATCTAGGCTATGGAAAAGCAGAAAAAAATTCATACTCCTTTAAGGAGTATAGAATTTTTTTGGTTGTTGAGATCTATTTTGGACATTTAATCTCAGACAATAAAGAATAATAAATTTATGTTGTCCTAAGAGAGTAAGTATATAAAACTTTGTTTTATGTACAACTGGCATGATGTTGCCTTGTAATCCCACCAATAATATCAATTCTTCCATGACGTACATGAGGCAACACAGAGGCTTCATACAGGAACATAGTCTTGGGTTAAATGGACTATTACTAAGAACAAATGCTTTGTTTTCCTGGAAACATTTCAGTACAAAACATTTTAAGGTTTTAGCACATTTGTTTTGGCCTCACACCAAAATTAAAAGAGTAAATGTGTTTTCTACTATTTGGGGAAATAATTGCTTTCCAGATCACAACCTCAATATATGTAATGGCTGCCATTTGTACAAATGACATTCTTTACTTAAGGGCATTTCTATAGAAAGTAATTGATGATTATTTGAATATTATAATATCTGTTCTTTTCAGGTAGAACAATCTCAGGGCTCTGATGGTCTCTGTTCAAACAGACTTAATATATGAATAAAGAAAAAGACTACCAAATTACATTGATCAACACATATAAAACTATGAGAATCATAGTGTAAATTAACAGAACTCTGCAGACACCACTTCAAACACCACATCCCTTCCTCTTACCATGTAGACGTATCATAAATCTATAGCAATTGATAAAACTTACATATTGGTAGAAACATGATTTTCATTCAGTGTTATTTTGCATAGAAACACACTTTTGTTTTACCCATCTGAAGATACAAAATGAAATTACATGTCTTTTTTTCTGAAAGCAGCTTGAAGAAATAGTGCAATTTTGATAATGGAAAGGTCTTTGTTTTGTATGTTGATGTAGCACTGTATTCAAACAGTTCAGAAGGAATTCAATCATTTGTAGACATCATCTTCATAATGCAGGAGCTATTGTTGCTACTAATTCTCTTGAAATCAAACTGTTCTGATAGCTGCTTCCTGGAAGCCAATGGCTTTCTTTTTAAATAAAATTGTGGGATGAAAATTGCTCTGCATTGCACAGGTTAACCATATGTGCATAAGCTTTGAAATCATTACAGTAAATTTTACATTCAAACTGATCTGGTGATAGAAATCTTTTTGTGTTCAAGGTAATTCAAAGGTCACTTTATGAGTTAGGTAATACAAGACTGGGAAATCATACTGCAGCTTGTTTTTGTCTGAATGAGAGATTGGGTGACCCTGGGAATTTCCAAGAGCCTACAGTCGTATTTCTGAGTTAGCCCACAGTCCTTGGGAGAAAATATTATCAAGGATAACTTTATTCTTTGATGCCTAGAAGTATATTTTTGTGCTGAATACAAACTATAAAAATCTAACTAGCAAAAGCAAACATAAAATGCAGTTCTTTGATTCATAGAGTAATAATATCAAACATGGAGATTAAGCAATGTTTTTACACTCACAGGTTAAGAAAACAGAATGCACAGAAGTTGTGAGCTTCTGAGAAACTACCATAGTGCATTTCAGGGCAGCTGTACAAGCTGAAACTCCCACTAACAGTGGAGGAGTGCTCCCCTTAGAGATCAGTCCTCTGTCTCTTGGAGGGTTGGAGAAAATCTTTTCCCATTCTGTAGGCTGTTGGTTTATCTTATTGGCTGTGTCCTTGGCTTCACAGAAGCTTCTCAGTTTCAGGAGGTCCCACTTATTGATTGTTATTCTTAGTGTCTGTGCTACTGATGTTATATTTAGGAAGTCGTCACCTGTACCAATGTGCTGGAGGGTATTTTCCACTTTCTTTTCTATCAAGTTCAGTGTAGCTGGTGTTTATCTTGAGGAATACTACTCAGCAGTAAGGAAAAATGATATCCTAAAATTCACAGGCAAATGGATGTATTTGGAGAATATCCTCCTGGAAGAGGTGTCACAAACCCAGAAAGAGAAGCAGGGGATGTACTCACTCATTAGTAGATGTTAAAAAAAAAATAAAAAAGATGTTGAGACAAGGATGGATCCAGGGCCTTGAAACTCCATCCCCATCCAGAGCAGAGTCAAAGATTGAACAGACACCTTGCTCAGAGCAGACGGGAGAAACACAAGCCCTCTAGCCACAACTGAAAAGAAGCTGACTAATTGTGAACTACTGAACCCATGGGCAGATGCCAGTGCAAGAACACATATAGCAATATACAGAACAACAAGGCAACACCAGAAGAAACTGGTGGTTCTACAACTACAAGACCCAAACAGAGCAATGAAGAGGAATCAGAAAGAAACAACAGCAAATACACCTTTATGAAGATTATTGAAACCTTCAGAAAGGATATAAATCATTCCCTTAAAGAAATAGAAGAAAATAGAAACAAAAAATTGGAAGAGATGTACAAACCCTTGAAAGAAAACCAAGAAAAGGAAAACCAAAACCCCTTATCTATTCAATATAGTTCCCAAAGTTTTAGCTAAAGCAATAAGAGAACAATAGGAGATTAAAGGGATACAAATTGGAAAAGAAGAAGTGAAATTATCTCTATTTGCAAATGATATGATTGTATATATAAATGATTCACAAAATTCTACCAGAGAACTTCTACAGCTGATAAACACCTTTAGCAATGTAGCAGGATACAAGATTAATTCAAAGAAATCAGTAGCCCTTCTATACACTAAAGATAAAAGGGCTGAAAAAGAAATAAAGAAAACATCACCCTTTATAATAGATGCAAATTGCAGTAAATATGTTGGAGTAAGTATAACCAAGGAAGTAACAGATCTATTTGACAAAAACTTTAAATCACTGAAGAAAGAAATTGAAGAAGATATCAGAAAATTGAAAGATATCCCATGTTCCTGGATATGTAGGATCAGCACAGTAAAAATGGCTATCCTACCAAAAGCAATCTACAGATTCAACTAACTTCCCATCAAAATCCTAACACAATTTTTTACAGACCTTGAATGAACAATACTCAATTTCATTTGGAATAACAGGAAAGCCAGGATTGCCAAAACAATTTTTCTCAACAAAAGAACCTCAGAAGGCATCACCCTCCTGGACCTCAAGTTATACTATAGAGCTACAGTAATAAAAGCACCTTGGTATTGGCATAAAAACAGACTTGTGGATCAATGGAATTAAACTGAAGATCCTGACATAAACCCAAAAACCTATGAATACCTGATCTTTGACAAAGAGGCCCAAAATACTCAGTTGAAAAACGATAGTATCTTTAACAAATGGTGTTGGCATAGCTGGAGGGTAGTGTGTCGAAAAATGCAAATAGATCCAAGCCTACACTCTGCACAAAACTCAAGTCCAAGTGGATCAAAGACCTCAACATAAACCCAGTCACACTGAACCTGATAGAAAAGAAAGAGGGAAATACCCTCCAATGAATTGGCACAGGCGACCACTTCCTAAATACAACACCAGTAGCACAGACACTAAGACCAGCAATCAATAAGTGGGACCTCCTGAAACTGAAAAGCTTCTGTAAAGCCAAGGACATTGTCAATAGGACAAAACAACAGCCTACAGAATGGGAAAAGATTTTCACCAACTCTCCAAGTGACAGAGGACTGATCTCTAAAAATATATAAAGAACTCAAGAAACTATAGCCTAAAACCTTGAATAAACCAATCAAAAAAAGGGAATTCTCAGCAGAAGAATTACAAATGGCTGAAAGGCACTTGAAAAAGTGCTCAACATCTTTAGCTATCAGAGAAATGTGAATCAAAACAATTTTGAGCTAGCACCGTACACCTGTCAGATTGGCTAAGATAAAAGACACAGATGACAGCCTATGCTGGAGAGGTTGTGGAGCAAGGGGAACACTCCTCCATTGTTGGTGGGAGTTTCATCTTGTTCAGCCACTCTGGAATGCAGTATTGCAATTTCTCAGAACTGGGAATTAAGCTCCCCAAAGACCCAGCAATACCACTACTGGGCATATACCCTAAAGACGCACATTCACACTCCAAAGGCATTACCTCAACTATGTTCATAGCAGAATTATTTGTAATAGTAAGAACCTGGAAACAACATAGATGACCCTCAACTGAAGAATGGATTAACAAACTGTTGTACATCTACACAATGGAGTATTACTCAGCAGAGAGAAAAAAATGATATCCTAAAATTTGCAGGCAAATGGATGAATTTGGAGAATATCCTATTGAGTGAGGTATCACAAACTCAGAAAGATAAGCAGGGGATGTACTCACTCATTAGTGGACTCTAAACAAACAAACAAACAAACAAAATAAAAAGCAAAGCATGCCCAAGCTGCAAACCACAACCACTGAACAGCTTGGGATCAGAAACACCTTAGACTGGCACCTTGGATCCCATTCCCTCCAGGGAAACACCTGACTCAGTCTTGGTGTGGGGGTGAGGAAAGCAGATCTGCCTGGAGTGGATGTTGAACTAAGCCACCTTTGGATCTTGGGGCCTCCTGCCCTTGCTGGGGAGGAAATAAACTGATGGAGAGAAGAGTGAGTGACTGGGAAGGGTGGGAGGGGGAAGGGATCCTGAACAAGGGAATACATGGATAAAAAATATGACTTTTTTCATTAAAAAAAAGATGTCATTGTATATAAGAGCTCAAGTCTAGGAGATAGCTAAATGACACAGTGCTTCACTTCTGCACTGATGGCCTTTGGCAGGGGTATGAGTGAGGAAGAAGTCATTTTCTTTAAGGGACTGGCCACAGAGAATTTAATTATGCTCCAGTAAGTAAATGAACAGCATGAATGGGCCTTTTTGTAAATGAGAGATCATAAGAGTGGGTATAAACCTGAGAGGACTGATAACTGAGTTTGATGGGGTGTATGATGTAATATAACCAAATAATAAATAATATATGTAAAGATGTTGTGAGTTTCCTACATATAAAATTAACCAAATTCAAGTGTCTCTGGGACTCGATATTCAAGCCATTCCACATTCTAGCTTATCTTAAAATCAATTTAGTCATTCATTGGATTCAATGCTGTCAGATATTCCTATATGTCAAATTTTGCCCTGACTAATGGGAACATTTTTTAATCCACTGATTGATCTCACTGTCAGAAGTCTTAATTAATGGAGTTCCAGGGGGAGGTATTTATTAAACTAAGCTTGGGGAGGGTTGTTTGTGATTAGTAAGGAATACTCTTGTCTTTGTGTGTGAGAGCTACAAATCTAGGCCTGAGGGGTAGTCCACAGGGTCTAGGCTGGAGTCAGACTTCCTGTCTCCTCTGTCCAGCACCCATTGGTGGAATATAAACTTTCTCTGAAGTTTTACTTTGCCTTTAAAAGAAACTTAGCTCTGTGCTGGGAACAAGAATCCTGATTAAGAGTCTGTTTTCCTCTGCCTTGCTTTTAAGAGTTATCTTTACTATTTTTTAAAAAATATTAGGGATGCCCAGAAATTACACATACACACACACACACACACACACACACACACACACACACACACACAGAGAGTGAGAGAGACAGAGAGAGAGAGACAGAGACAGAGAGACAGAGAGAGAGGGAGACAGAGATGACCAGCAAGAATTCTCAGTGGGCTTTGCCTGACACAGAGCTTAGCCATCTAATTCCATCTTCAGGACCTACATGGCATCAGGAAAGAACTGACATACATAGGTTATCTTCTGACCCCCACGGGCTCACCATGGTACACATGGAGTCACATATGCACATATACTACCCACACAAAGTAGATAAAAAGTTTATTTTGAAGTTGAATCATAATTGCTTTTTGTAGTAATAGATGTTAAACCTGAAGAAAACAAGGAGGCATTTTATTAACAGAAAATTGTGAGGCAACTATTACTAAGTGTTTCTAGTAGATCATTCTGAAGATAGACCAGTGTACTTTTCCATGATTTCATCATTGTCAGATGGGTTTGATTCAGTAACCATGTGTCTTAACATTTGCCTAGGAGGTAGAAGAAGAGAGGCAGTGTTAGAGCCTTAACTACACAGAAGAGCAGCAGTCACTCACGTGCTCACAGGTCCTGCAGAGGGTAGTGTTGGGCACTGCCGGGGGCTGTATAACACTCTAGCATTTATCTCTGTGCTCATATCTGATCAAAGAATAATCTTGCACTATTGAGTAGAACAGCCTCATTTTTTTAGTCCTTTTCTCTTCCTTATTTACTGGGGAAATTTTCTAAGACATCCAGTTGAAGCTTGAATCCACAAACACTCATATCCATATTTTTTATACATACACACAAATTATACAATTCTACACATTTATTTAAAAGAAGTACTTTAAATAGACAGTTCCTGATCTGATTGCCTATTTTCAAACACACAACAGCTGCTTCCCAAATAACCACACTAAGGCTTACATTACATTAATTGTAAATGCTTAGCCAATAGCTCAGGCTTGTTACTGACTAGCTCTTATAACTTAAATTAACTCATTTTTTAATTTAATCTATGCATTGCCTCATGGTTGATGGTTTTACCTGTCCTCTAGTGTGTTTTGCTTCCTGGGCGATTAGCTGATGTCTGTCCTGATGCCACCCTCCTTTTTCTCATCGTGCTCAGTTTGGTTTTCCTGCCTTGCTACCAGCTTTTGAGGTTTTTTTTTTTTAATTAACCTATGAGAATGATGCATATTCATAGTGTAGAAAAGGATGGTTCCACAGCAAATTACCCTGTGGCTTCTCATGAAATATTTGAATTGTCACTAAGTAGTATCATCTTTGCACTTTGGATCCATCTCTGAGTAAAATAAAGTTTACTTGAATACAAGCCTTTCAAGATCTGAGACATCTACAGTCAAGTTGACAACTTAGACAACTGAATAATGTGTATCCTATGGGTATGAAGATACATGCATATAAACAGCCAGAGTGAGACAGGGAACTTGCCTTTCAGGCTGGACAAGAGGGTGAGAATTTTCATCACACTCTTTGGAATGGTGTAATGTTTATGGCTTGGGAGATTGGGAATTCCTGAATGCTGAATGCCACAAATCACTAAAACGGAATAGTAAAATTATAGATAAAGGGAGACTGCTAGGTCTCTGATTTGTCATAATTCCTGGACTTCTGGACCTTTAGACACTTTACACTCCAAATTGGCCTTATTGTATCATTATGATCACCATATTGAACTAAAATATATTTAGTAATTCCCAGTTTCCTATGTAGCAAATTCTAAAATCTTCTATATTAAAATGTTTTCAAGTTGTATTATCTTTAACTGATGTCTTCAACTATATCCATTGTTATTCTCTCACATACTTCCTTTTAAGTTATTTGTATCTAAGTATCCATAAAAAGTCAATAAGTATTTGATGGGTAGTCATAAAGTGCCAAGTAAGTTTGTAATTACTGTGATTCATGCAGTGAATAAAGCCTTTGCCTTCACAGACCATGAAATCCAGAGAGATAATATGGAATACTACTATCACCTTTGCTTCAATGTTCTTTGTCCCCTGTGGGGAAAAACACAATCATTCACTCCAACTGCCTCTTCTGCTCCTAGTGTGATGTCTTTACAGGGGCATGTCATCATAACCCATCACACTTTGTGTGCAGCTATTGATTTTACAAATAACTTTTTTCTTAAAGCTAAGAAGCAAAGAACACCAGAAATGATTCTGGAGGACAAGAGAATACTGTAGTGTGTTTAATAAAAATCTCAGAACTACGTCAACTTGACTCTTTGTTATCATTTAATCAATGATAGGTAGATTATATTATTGCTGCACAGGATATCTTGTAAATGGATAACATGTTAATTGAACTAGGAAAGAAGAAAATGTAAACATTCTAGATGTTTTGGTAAATACAGAGTTGCCAAAGGATGACAAATCTTTGAAGAATGAAAGATTGTCATTTCTCTAAAGTTTTGGGGTGAGAGGGATGGTATAAAGGTTCAACACAGTAAAACTTTTAAGTTACTATAACCAAAGTTAGGAGAATGACTCCATGCATGTGTTGCACTCACTGACAGCAGTGGTTACCTGTGTAAGACTTGGATAAAATCAGATGAGCTGAAATTCCAGCCTTCGTGAGGTAGAAACACATGAAGCACCACATCCCTGTGTGCAGAACTACTGAGAGTTTCTAGGCTGTTCATGTTCCATGCATGACTTCATACACATGCTGATATGACATCTCTAAGTGAACTTCACAAATTATTTTAAAAGAAAAACAGGAAGAAGAAGAAAAGGAAAAGCAGGGATAAGGAGGAAGAAGGAGGAGAATATTCAAAGGACATTGGAGAGGAGAATTAGAAGTAAGAGGAATTATGAACATATTTTACTGTATACATGTATGAAATTCTCAAAAAATCTAAAACTAAACAAATAAAATAATGTCACACCCACCCCCTAAGTAAATATGGTTTTTACTGGTAGACTAGAAGTCTAGATGCAACATGCATCCCACTTGTTGGATGACCTAAAGACTTCTCATCTTTAGTGGAGTCCAGAAGAAGAAAATGACCAGGAGCAACAAACTGAGTTGAGCAGGTGCTGTCATTTTTGCCTCTGTCAGATAATGTGCAGTGTGTATACTGGACAGAGACCAGCTGACCTTGATGAAAGCCATTCTACTCGCAGAAGTCTAAGGACAATTCAAGGCCTTCCTACTACGTAGTTCTGGGCTTGGACACCTGACTAGAAGGGCTAAGAATTGTGAGTGGAGCATTAAGAGACTGATTTAAAACATAAGTAAGAATTGTAGTTATTTATACAACTGATTTGTTTGTTTTATAAATGAGGATACAGATTATATACACTAATGCTCCAGGTGTAACTGGAAACTATCTGTTAGCTTAGATCCTCAAAGCCTGATGAAGTCATATGAACAGGATGCCTACTTCTGCCAGTCGTTGTTTGTATCTTAAATCACATCTAAATGTTCAGGAGAATTTGCCTGGATGAATTTTTTTGTTGGGGAGAAAATAATCTCACTTGGTTTACAAAATTTCTTATGTAATATATAAGGATTAAGTGAAAGTTACTTCTTCATCAGTCCTGAGTGTAGATGACACACACCTTTCTTGCATCAGCCTAGTCCTGTTACCACTTGTGTTTAGCATTCTTCAATAATTTCAAGGCTGTACAATTAAAAAATAAATAAAAGAAATAAATATTAAAATAGAGAAAATTATTTTATCAGATATTATTCTATGCATACAAACTACTTGGAATTGACTTAAAAGCCAATCAGAATTTCATAGTAAATTTAGCAAGATTTCAGAATATAAGAAAAACAAGATAAAGATATCAGTACATAACCATAAATAATCTTTTTAATTGAAGCCATTTAAAACAGCCAAAACATCAAATTTCTATTATGAAATATAACATGTGATTCTCAAGCAGGAATGATTTTGCCAATAGGGCTCTTTGGTGATAGCTGGAAATCTTGTGGTTGTCATGCCTAAGGGGAGCATCTGGCGTCTAGGAGGTGGAGATCAGGAAGCTGTTAACATTCCAGTTCTAAGCATCCTGCAACATGAGTTGATCTGCTTCATAATGCCAGTCATGCTAAGTGTGAGAACCTACCAAATAACATAAAAATGGAAGCCCATTACACAAAAAGTTTATAGAAGCCGACTAAAACCTAAAAACATCAAAATATGTGGAAAGTTCTAATAGTTCATGGATCATTCTGGCATATTCTAAGTTGATTTATAGTTTCAGTGTGATTCTTATTAAGACTCCAACAGGCTGTCTCTATTTTGGTGAAATAAACTCACTCTCAAAATTTCATAGAATGATAAAATATGTAAAATAGCAGAAACAATCTTGACTAAGGAGAGAAAATGCAGTTCTTACACCATTCAGCTGTGAAGCTCACAACACTGTAGTGTAGGGCAAAATGGGGAGAGGACAATACTCCATAATCCAACTGACACATTTATATTTGGTTATGGCAGATGTCAAGTTCATCCCTAAAAATTCTCTTATCTAATATTGCTTCATTATAGCTGGGTCTCTGTCTCCGTCAATAGTAATAAGATAATCCTAGACAGACACAAATAAGCCCAGTCTCACATTAACAAAGAGAAAGCAAAGCACCCCTCCCCTGCCCAATTTGTATGACCAAATGCAAGCTCATCAATTATCTACTTCTCACCCTGTGTCCTCCATCTGTTAATAGTTTGGGGTTTCTGGATTCTCTGTGGTCTGTCTGTTGGGTGTCTATCCTGACATTTGACTGTTCTTATATCTATATGTTTCTAACACATATCTCTGATATAGTGTTCTACACTGCTATTTATTGAACAGCACAGAAACCATGATATGGGGAAGAAATGGGAATATAGAAATATTTAACAAGAATCTTACAAGAGATTAATTTACTGACTCCAAGTGACCCCAACTGACCTTGATGGCAAACAGTACTGCAAACATTATCATTATCAAACTACGTCTACATTACTTTCAGCAACTGTGGCAGGTATTTGTGGTGTACGATTGCTTCCAATTCGATGGCTATTTTCAGCAAATGATTACCATAACACATACATACCCATATATATTACTCTGATCAGGAGCAAGGAACATTTCATAATTTAAGATTGTAAATGTGGAATACATAGAGAAGTTAAGGCAAGTAAAGTTAGTTGTTTTATTTTCTCTTAAAGGCAGATTAAACAAACAGGCCAAATACACAGCAGGGTATCAGGATAAATCTTAAGTGATTTATTAGCTTGGCTGTGAAGTCCAACAAAAGTTCCACTCTCTTTGACTGTAAGAGATATTTTCAGTAAAGCAGTATCACTATGGATGTCTATATGGGGAAAAGTAAACAAAAGATAGTCATCTTTGGAGTGAGTACCATACTAAGCTCCAGATTTGCTTTAATGTGTATTATTACCCTAATCATTATACTTTCCAGAAGAATGTTAAAAAAAATTTGAGGGTTTAAAGTAAGAAAGAGTTGTTAAACAAGACATAATACCACCAGCAACCTAAATCTTGAGACTAAGAACATAAAAAGTAATGATTTCTACCTTTCTTTAAAATCATTTTTCTCACTACTGCTCTCTTTCCCTCTCCTCCTCCTAATTCTCCTGCAGCACCCCCCCCCATTTTCCCCATCCATTCCCCAGGGAGGGCAAGGACTTCCAAGGTGAGTCATTTCCTTCTGGCATATCCAGTTGAGGCAGAATCAAATCCCTTCCCCCCAGTATTAAGGCTGAGTAAGGTGTTCCTCAGTAGGGAATGGGCTCCAAGAAACTAGTTCATGCACCAGGAATAAACACTAGTCCTACAGAGATCACAAATCAACTTATGTTAGAAGACTTGAATCTATAATAGGTAAAGAATATTTACATCAATATTAAAAACATGAATATTCCTCTTCTTAATGAGTTAGATTTGGACATTGTCTACAGAATCCATCAGAGTGCTCAAAAAAAACACACACTGATCAAATATCTAATGTGTCAGGCTGTCATATTTTGCTGTAGCATCCTCTGAACTCTGTCAGGTAGTCACTATCGTTAGTCATCAGGATTCTATCTTCTGGTTAATTAAACCTTTCATGAAATAACATTTCATACCCACTTGAGGGCTAAAATCCAAAAAGCTAATTCTACTGACTGCAAATTAATACATGGAGCAGTTGATAATGGCTCCTCAGATTTCCCTGGAGAACTGCTGCTTTCATTCTCAGGTCATATGTATCCTCTGATGTGATCTTTATTTTATAGATGTAGTGCCAGACATTGAAAGCTTTAGAAACTTAAGGTGAATGGTTTAATAATGTCTTCATTCCTGGGACTTGAACCCACATTTGCAAGGCAACTGCACTGCCACTAAGCTGAATCCCCTGCATTTTCTTTTTCTTTCTATTACCTGGGCTTGGCTTTGAACTCACTTTGAGTGTAGCTACTTGAGTTTTCAATGGCAGCATGCTTCTTACACTTCCCAAAATGTAATTTGTTACTTGTTACCTTCAAGCATAAAAGGTTTTCCCTTTGCACATAATATATTCTTATCCAAAATTGCTTTTTTGGTCTCTCTATTGTCTGTCTAACACCATGCCTCTGCTTTTTCTATAATGTCTTAATTAACATTTTGAAGACATTGCATTGACATGTCAGAGTATTAGGTCAATCTACATGAAAATGCTAGTAATTTACCAAGTGCCAAGTGTGACAAATAAAAATGACAATTTAGTATCTTCCAAAGCATAGTCTCACTTTGTAGTCTTAATCCTCAAGGCTTAGTAGGGATTCTTTCACACACTATACATTTGCAAAGTGAATTTGGAACACAGAACTGAGCAAAGTTATCAAGACTTATGAAGTAGAGAGGCAGGTGTGTTATCAAAGCAAGGCATTTTTGAGAGGCTGAAAATTGAAGAAAAGGCAATTGCCCTACTATTTTCCTAAAAAGAACAAGCATCACATCCTTTGGAAAATGTATGTTCAATTGATGTCTTAGTTTGAAGAGTAAATGGCTAGTGAAGTAGTTCCTTTTTGGATATCACAATATACAGCCATATTGAAGGTCAGAAGTCCACAGAAGCAGCAATTCTAAGTGGCAGGAGATATGTTATCATACAATTTGATTCAAGCTATTCTGTACAAATGGTAAATGATGTCAGTCTTGGACTTGTAAGTGCTTGGAAAGTGCACTTGAGATCAAAGAGAAAGAATGGCAAGGGCAGAGTTTCCAGGAGAAAGCTTTCAGGATGAAGACAAGAGTATAGAGCAGTGTCCCACCTTTCTCTGTGTACACAGATGGCCTGGAAATTATCTTTAAAACATTGGATGTGGCTAGTCTAAATGGAAGTTTCAAAGTCAGACATAACCAGCACCAACAACTACAATCCATTAGTTTTGTGGGGGAAGAAACGAATTCTAAAGATATAGGTGTGGGGTGGAAGGCTATAGGATATATCTAAAGTATACTTATAGCTTACATAAGAATGGTCTTATGTAACCTAAATGAAATTTCTTTGATTTTAATGAATGAACATGCCATTAGGTACATCCATTGCTTATTTGATGGAAGTTAAGGGCTTTCTAAGTAACAGCCATGTAAACATGCACCTATGCATGGGTAGTTTACAGCTGTGCCATTTCAAGCACAAGTCAAAAACCCCAGAGAGAGGAAAAGCGTGACCCACATGTGAAGTCATGTTCTTTATCTGAGTGGTCTTCAACTTTTTCTTTCTCCTTCTCCGTTTCCTCCCTTCCTTCCTTCTTTCCCTTCCTTCGATTTTTCTTTCTCTCTCCTTCCTCCTTTTTTCTTTTCTTCCATTTTCCCTTTCTCCCGTTCCTTTCTTTCTTCCATTTCTTTCTTTCTTTCTTTTTCTCCTTCCTTTGGTTTTTCTCTATGGAACAGCTCTGGCTGTCCTGGAACTTGCTTTGTAGACAAAGATGGCTCAAACTCACAGAGCCGACCACTTGGTGTAATTCTTTAAAGGGGCTGTAGTTTCTACATTGAGCATCTCAAGGAATTTGATCAGCCCTTACTATCCTTTTTTTCCTATCATAATGCCATGGCAAGGCAAGTTTGATAGTCTGTAGCTGCTCACCTGAAGGACTGCTGAAATTCTCAAGTTAAGATCAGTCTAAGCAGCCTAGGAAGACCCAGTAACAATGAGAGGGGA